>JAWWMW010104995.1:0-10653 GCA_035048345.1 Echeveria elegans
GATATTCCAAGAAACGATATATGTGATACTTGCTCATCATCCTCGGGTATAAGGCTTAATGAACAGGATGAAGTGAGATCTCCTTTGTCTGCTCGATTCAGGTCTTTGACTAGGATTTGGAGTATGAACAAAAGGGTTGCCCCGTCTAGCTCCAATGCTTCCGCAAATGTAGAACAAGGAGACCAGAGAGTCTAGCTCCATAAAACCAGGTTTTTTACTTAAATTTCTCCGTCTACTGGAAACATTGTTGCTACGTTACACTAGTCAGTTCTGAGTGCATCAAATATTAGTGCAAGCAAATTCTTTCTTCCCATTGAAGACGCATTGCTTTCTTAGTTGTAGGCATATGTATAGACTTGTCAGTCAAGGATCAATATTTAGCAAGTGAATGCAAGTATATTCCTTCATCTCAAGTTATGCTTTCGCCGTCTTTGCCTAACTAAATAATAGTCTGGCTGCTGTAGATAGGCTTTTCTGATCTTCAACTTCTCAAACTAGACAACCTCAGGCAGCCTTTCACAATGTATCCAAAGAAGAAACTGTGAAAAAAGAACCCAAAAGACAAGGCACATTTACTTACATAAACATATGAGCCGACACTGAGTCACATAATGTATCCACATCCATACAAAACCATTGTGTGTATATTAAGTATTAACTAACTAGTTGCACTTCCGTCGTCCCGACAGAAATTTTTCGATGTCTTCATTCGATTAAATTAAGTTTTACAACGTTTTTTGCTCTATTTATAATTTATAATTTATAATTTTTCAATTCTTAATTTTTTAATTTTTTTAAAATTCTTAATTTTAATTTTTTTTAAAATCTACCTGATCAACTACGATCAAATACAACCAAATACGATCAGTTGGTCAAATACAGTTAAATATGGATGAATAGTGATGGATGACATGTAGTGTAAATAAGGAGGGTGGGGAGAGACATTTTTATCAAAGTCTTATTGCAATGTGTCTTTAGTGAGGAAAATAAGAGAATTAGTGAGGAAAAGTGGGTGATTGGTAAATGATTGATAATGATATTCTTTTATATATATATATAGATGTCCACCACAACAACATAACCATGATTAACAATAATATCTTAAACAGTATTATAAACACTATCATAGAGAGGTATGACAATGTCAAAATGGTTCTTATTAATCACTCAATCACCAAGTATATCATTTCCAATAGCTACCCCTTTTCTTTACAAATCCATTGTTTTCATTTCCAAATGTTCGTCAATGGCATACTTGTTTTCCTCATCTTGCTTGATTGGATCATCATATACATGACATCGCCAGCACAAGTGCAAACAACATTCCCTCTCTCTCTCACGGGATCGGATCCGTTGCACCCACACCATTAGGTGTACCGAAACTTCTCTTCTGTTTTCGGATGTCTTCGGCTCAAAATTTGAATTCGACGCAAACTAGAGAATTGTAGCTCTTTGAATCAGTTACAATTCTTACGTCGAATTCAGATTCTGAGCCGAAGACATCAAAAAGGCTACAATTCAGGTGCAGCTAGTGGCTGCACCGAACAAACAAATAGATATTTTTTTGTTTAGGGGGCTTGTTGGAAACATATAAATTGTCCGTTGTAAACGTTCTATATATCGTTGGAAAGCTGATTCAAAAGGCTACAATTCTCTAGTTTATGTCAAATTCAAATTTTGAGCTGAAGGCATTCAAAAATACGAGAGAAGTTTCAGTGCACTAGTGATGTGGTGCACCGGATCGGAATCCCTCTCCCACTCTCTTCAGTAATTCCTTGTTCTGCTTTTTATCAATATTCAAAACTATCAACACCCACCAATTCACTTTCACCATTATTTCTCTTCTCCATACCACAAGGTTTCACCTGGTGACTGGATCTGTAGGGTCTTCAGCCATGCTCTTTTCCTTCAATCACAGGAGCCTCCAGTCACCTCCAGCTCTGCCTCTCAGTAAGAAGCTCTTTCTTTGCTCTCAAAAAGTTGAATCTTTTGATCCTAAGAGCTCAGATTTGTACAGGGTATTGTTTAGTTTAGTTAAATTTGATGCCAGGAGAAGATCTTTAAGATATCAGCTGCTAGAAGCTTTTGGATTCTTATGCTTGTGGTTCTGGTTGATTGTGTGGGAGGAGTAAGTGGGATTGGTGCTAATTGGGGAACTCAGGCTAGCCATCCGCTTCCGGCGAAAATAGTAGTTCAGATGCTCAAGGACACTGGGATCACCAAAGTGAAGATGTTTGACGCTGATTATCATAATTTTCATTCTTTAGCTAATGCTGGGATTGAGGTTATGGTTGGGATTCCGAATGATTAGTTGAATGCACTTGCCAATAGCCAGAAAGCTGCGGATACATGGGTTGCGGAGAATGTTACTACTCATATTTCCAGCGTCAATATTAGGTACTTGCTAGTTATTTCTGCTTATGTAGTTGTGTCGATTTTTGGCCGTGGCCCGATTAGGAGCTGCCTCTGGCCGTGTTCTTATGGGACTTATTTATACTCACTATTCGTCCACAATGGCAATTTGAGCTGTCTATCTTTTTGCATATCTGATATGCTTGAGTTTGCATTTTTTTGGTTTCTGTGGTTTTTTGCATTGCTCTTTTCGGACGAATACCACTCTATGTTGAGTTGACATATTGCACTTGTTTCTGATAAGTAACACGTCGAGTGTGGATCAATGTGACTATCCATATGTGTTCATGTGGTTCAGTGGTTGCAAGTTACTATGATTTACATGTTTCAGGTGCGGCAGTTAACACTGTTGGCCACAACAAGCTCTGGTAGGACTATATATCTCAAATGGTTTTTCTGTCTGTTTGCTTTTTCAGGTATGTAGCCGTTGGATACGAACCATTTCTGTCAACTTATAAAGGTACTTACCTCAGAAGGATCGGACATTTCCTGCAATCAGAAATATTCAAACTGTTCTGTCAAAAGCTGGACTATGATACACTGGTATCAGCCTTGACAAAGAACTGCTTTGGTAGCGTGCCTATAATTGTGGGAGAGGTTGGCTGGCCTACGGATGGCGACAAAAATGCCAACCCAACTCTTGCAAGGAGGTTCAATCAAGGTTGCAGGTAAAGGAACGCCATTAGGGACAACCCAACGTATAGAGGCCTACTTGTTTAGTCTAATTGATGAGGATGAGAATTGAGAAGAGTATCCAGCCAGGTAATTTCGAACGCCACTGGGGTGTTTTCAACTTTGACGGTTCACTCAAATACCAACTCAACGTAGGAACAGCCACAAACTCAAACTCGAGCGGAGGCCTAGTTCCCGCAAGAGGAGTCAGTTACCTGGCCCAAAAGTGGTGCATAATGTCACCTTCGGCTAGCCTAGACAATCCCAAGGTTGCACCAACAGTCAGCTATGCCTGCTCTTTAGGAGATTGCACCAGGGTGGCTAGTTCAATCACGATCCCTTATAAACATTGAATCGTTTTCTATTTTCCTCATTCATTCGTTCGTTTCATCATCATTCACGAATTCATTCATGCATTCATTTCATCATCATTCACGCATTCATTCATTCATTTCATCATCATTCATGCATTCGTTGTGTATACTTTTATCATCTGGGTATGTACTGCAAAGGATATGCTTGCCTTAAGTGTTACATGGGTTCTAAATAAGCTAGTATGTTGTTGGCAGGTTGGATATTTTTGGACTAGGGTGCATCTGATGACAAGAACGTATTCATGTGGATCACACTGTCGAAAGACTGCAAATATTGGAAGCTGTATATTGCACATCAGTATGTTTGATGGGTATCGACTTTGAAAGCATGTGTCAGAGTTTGGGTATTTTCGTGTCAGTAAGGCGAGTAGTTAGGTTTAAGGTTATCACAAGTAGAGCCGAGAATGTTCTACTGTTGTTTGAGCTGGATTTAGAGTAAGGGGCAGTTTCCGGAGTTGGGGCACCTATAGAGGGTTTTAGTAGTATGAATTAGAGAAATGTGGTTGCTTGGAACATGATGGTTACTTGGTATATAAAGAGGAGTATGAGACTTGGGGAGGCAGTTAGGTTGCTTTAGAAACATGTTGAGGTTGACACCGACGGCTCCTACTGTAGTGCTTTGCTGGAGAATGGAATAGTGGGTCAATTGAAAAATGAAAGTTATCAGCAACAAGCCTAGGTAGTGTGGTGGGTGGGCTTAAATGACACAACTGTCAACTACACGCACTGTCATTGACAAGTAGACTCTTCTTTAAGGAAGCAAAGTCAAACTCAGACATCAAATGTAAGCGCCTACGTCACTAGTTATTTCCGCTAATTATTTACAGCTTTTATATATATATACCTTAGTTTCCCTCTTTAGGTACTGGTGCTCTTGTTACAGACATGGCTGAAATCAATCTTGTTTTCATCCCTTCAGCTGGTGTTGGACATTTATTTTCCACAATCGACTTTGCCAAGATACTCCTTCGTCATGACCCTCGCCTATCCATTACCTTACTCGTCATGAAGTACCCTGACTTTTCTTTTTCTATCAGCTCCGTCACCGGCTTGATCACTTCTGACCGGCTTGACTTCCTTGAAGTCTCTCTCCCAAGTGAACAAGAATCTGACCCTACCAGTTTCTTACATCGCGTAGATCTCATGAAACCTTTAGTAAAAAAGATGATAAGTGATCGGACAGAATCACAATCTGAAGCTGATCCGAAGCTAGCTGGATTTGTGATTGATATGTTCTTTACGACCATGATTGATGTAGCTGATGAGCTTGGTGTGCCTACTTATGTTTACTTCACTTCTAACGTTTCATTTCTTGCATTGCTACTGCATGTAGAGAAGCTATGTGATGATGAGGGTCTGGATATTGCGGAACTTGAAGACTCTGATGTGGAATTTTCTTTACCTGAATTTTCGAAGCTGGTCCCAGCCAGGTTGCTGCCATCTTCTGCATTTGACAAGGTGCATGGCTTCTCAGCTGCGTTCAATACTATGGCTAGAGACATCAGGAGAACAAAGGGAGTGTTGGTCAACTCGTTTATCGAGTTGGAGTCCTACGCTGTCCGGTCATTGGGATTGGATCAATCTGTTCCTACAGTTTATCCAGTTGGACCTGTGGTTAAGAAGGATAGTAGTTCCGATATTATCAAATCGGATAAAGAGAAATTGATCATGGAATGGCTGGACAGCCATCCTCCAGCATCTGTAGTCTTTCTATGTTTTGGCAGCATGGGTGCATTTGCACCAGCACAGGTGGAGGAAATGGCTCGTGGAATCGAGTCAAGCGGCTGCAGGTTTCTCTGGTCGCTCAGGCGTCGAAGCTCAAGCCAAGCTATGTTTGCCCCACCAGAGGATTATGAAGACTTAACCACGGTTCTGCCAGATGGATTTTTAGAGCGCACAGCAGGGATTGGAAAGGTGATCGGTTGGGCACCTCAAGCAGCTGTGCTAAGTCACCCAGCTGTAGGTGGATTTGTGTCGCATTGCGGATGGAACTCGATATTAGAATCACTATGGTTTGGCGTTCCCATTGCAACATGGCCTCTTTATGCTGAACAACAACTTAATGCATTTGAACTTGTGAACGAGATGGGTATTGGGGTAGAGATCAGTGTCGATTATCGGATCGAGATGTTCAAACCAGACCTGGAAAAAGTTATGATATTGAGTGCTGAAAATATTGATAGAGGCATCAAAGAAGTGATGGAAGAAGGAAGTGAAGTTAGGAAAAAGGTGAAGCTGATGATGAAAAAGTGTAGAGAGGCTGTTGTTGAGGGTGGCTCTTCCTACTCATATGTTCAACACTTTCTCGATGATCTTAGGAAGAACACCTGTGTTTGACCTTAATTAGTGTCAAGTTGATTAAATCAAATTTGAAAAATGAATGATTTTATGGAAATAAATATAATTATCTCAAGAGGGTTTAACGCAATTACTAATTATCTTCCATTTTTACACATCTTTAATTAGGAAATACCCATCGAAAAAAAATTAGGAAATAGGAAATATTTGATTCTGAAAGTTTCATTTATTAAAAAACAACCCCTAATTAGCCGTTGCAACTATGCCGTATGTCTAACGCAATCATTAATTAAACCGTTTCTCTTCCACTTTTTCATTCATTTAATTAATCATTAACTACAAAATAGGAAATATTTGATTTTTTAAAGTTACCTAAATTTAAAAATTAGCCGTTGCAACTAATGCGTTGGTTTAACGCGACTCCGTAATTATAAATACTTGCATTTACAACTCTTTCACATCAAATTTACACTCACGGCGACTCCTAGGGTTTTTCTTCTTCTCATCCGTCGATCGACGGACTCCGTCTTTCTTCTATCCGTCGTAAGTGCGCCTTCTTGATTTTTGTTTGTTTGTTTCAATTGCGGCAAGAAGCGTTCAAGGTATGACGTTTGTGGATTTGTGTTTTCTGATTTCGAATTAGGGTTTCATTATGCTTTTACAGTTGTTGTTGTGAAGATTACCACTCTTTCTCCTCAAATTTACACCCACGATGACTACTCACGCTTGCTGTGGTTTTTTTCTTTATCCGTCGATTGTCCTTCTTCTATATGCGACTTCTTGGTTTTAGTTCGTTTGTTTCAACTGCGGTAAGAGACGTCGAAGGTATGTCGTTTGTGGATTTTGTGTTTTATGATTTCGAAATTAGGGTTTCTATATGAATGTTACTAGAAAATGTGTGTTTTTGTTTTCAAGTATGTTGCAGTTTTTGTTACGGAATTAGGGTTTCGCATGAGTCTTTCCATGTTGTTGTTGTTGTCTGAAAGCGTGGTGTTCTTTGTTTTCAGTTTTGAGAAAAGGATTCTAAAGATCCAGGGTTTAAAACTGTAATTCATATCGATAAAGAGATTTCCATTCAACAGGGATTGAATTTTTCTGTTCTCTCAACTTTTTTTGAGTTCAAACATTTGCAAAACTGGGAGGCACCAGTAGTTGGATTTTCCTACTTTGTCTCCTTTTTCGATATACCTGAATCATTATATATTTATACGTTGAAATGTCTTTTCAGTGTCTGTGATGTAATGCTTCACTGCCCACGCTATCTGTTACGGTTCAATCCCTGCACGAAAGCTTGACTTGACTTATATCCAGTCTTGATCTCAACGTATTTCTAATACTTGAACACAAACTTGCATTTATATTTGTGGCATGTTATCAATCTCTGTATTGTATCAACAACAGTTGGATTTTCTTACTTTTTCACCTTTTCCATTTAGCAAACCAGCTGTTGGATTTTCCTACTGAGATATAATGTTGTTATGATTTGAAAGTTTAAGATATTTTTTCCTGTGCTTATGTTCTTTAATGCGAGAAGATTGTGATTAAATATTCTAGGATTTGAAAGTTAGAGATATTTTCCTGTGTGAGTGTATTTTCGGTTGTGAGTTTGATTTACAGTTTGACAAGGCAGGGTTCTGTGATTGTGGCACCAATGCTTTTTCTTGTTGTCTAAATTTGAGAAATTATTTGAATCTGTTAATGCCTTTTTGGTCTTACAGTTTAAACGCTAACTCACGCTCTTTTATTTTTGGATGAGTTTCTTTGTTTAGAGGATCATTGTTACTACAAGTGTTGCGCAGTGATCGGCTTGTATATTTCTGGAAAAACTTTTGGCCCGGTGTGTGTGATCTTTATTTATTTTTTCATTGCTTTATACTAGTAATGGATTTTGATAGACATGGTTAATGCGTTTATCTGGCAGTTGTTATTCTGAAATTACGTCAATGCAGCTGGTGGTTGATACCTAGTAAGATAAAACAGCTCCTCCCTCGCTGTGAGAATGATTCTGTAGAGTGGAGATCCGGTTTTGCAGGTTTACAATCAAATCAATTTGATGACTTAAGATGATGTGTACTATATTACAGAGCTGATATGTTTTGTAACCCAGCTATCGTCTTGCATGTTCTGCACCCCGCATGTTCTTCTAAAATGGCCTTGCAAATGTAGATACCTCTTTGTTTTTCATCAACCAGCAGCCTAATTTCAAATGCTCACAGTTGTTTTTTATCATGGTGAGTGAAATGATTTGCTTGTGTCTAGCATATTTGGCAGTTCACCTATGTATGACAATTAAAACAGTGGTGATAGGTTTTCTGAACAGATTGCAGTTAATAGGTGACTTTCTATTCAATTTCTGTATAATACTCAGTATTCTGCTCAGATCTATTGAGGATGTTTATGGAGATTCCTACCGCATCCTCGGATGAAGCTGCTAGGCAAATGGTCAGATTGGTTAATTGTTTAGGTATTGTCCCCTAAATTTACATATCTTTTCAACTTTTATTTTCATTTGTAATTGTATCATTGAGTTATAAGAAATACATCACTTTGATACAAGCTAGATGAAGCTTATGATGGTTCATATACATGAATACATGACATCGAGTCTTTAAGCAATTGATTATAATTTCCCTTTCACTTTGTTGTTGCTGAGGCAGGAGTTAGAAGTTATTATAATCATGATATTAGAGTAGCTGTAATTCTTGATTACCTACGAGGACACGACAATGGTAGTATAGAGAAGCATGTAGTTTCTTATTTATGAGCATGTTTTGATAAAATTGCTTGTATCTCATCATGACGGGCTTGTGGTCAGCAACTTCACTGCTCAAGTTAAGCGGTAAGGTCTAATTCCTTCACTAGTGCTTGATTTGACAAATATCTGATTTAAGTTGATCATCTGGGCCAGTCTTGATCTCAGCGTATTTCTAGTACTTGGGCTAACTTGTTCAAATGTTTAACTGCAGCGGTGATCCATTAACTGCTCAAGCACAAGTCAGATCGTTGCAAAAATAAATTGTGGCCAGCTTTTGAAGGTGTCAAAACTAGTGTAGCAAAACCGTTAAAAAAAACTTCAACTTATACCTTTCTCAGCTTATTAATTCTAGTTTATCTAGCTTAGAAAAGGAACATTTACATTATTTACCAACCATTCACCAGCTTTTGCAGCGCAGAAGAATGTGAAGGTATTGAGGAAGTTAATGTAGAAATTCTGATAGAAGAAACTTCATTAATGACTGGTTTTTCCATTTTGCGTTCGCTATTGACTTCTTTTTCTTGATTCCAAGCTTCTTTGTCCGTAGTAGTGGTTCTGATTGAATCATCTTGGGACTGATCGATCGGTACATAGATGGTGGATCTGATCAGGTTGGTATATTCAGCTATAATCAGATGGAGATTGGGAGTTCGAGTTTTGATTGAGTTGATTTGTATTTTTTGTACATATTTTTGTTGGCCTACTGAGAAACCTTGTCATCTTTTTCATTAACTTGCAAGTTTATTTTGATGGCATATTTTAGATTATAGAAGGAAGATGGAGAGAATGTGTAAGCAGGAAACGCACCATTGTGTTGTGATGTACAAGTAAGTTTGTGTTTCATTCATGCAGCAGTTGATACTTTGTTAATTTATGCAACGTAAGTCTAATGCTTGCTGCAGATAAAATCTGTATTGTCTATCTAATTTCAACAGGTTGTGGTGAGTTTATCTCCATGTCATTGCATGCCCTTAATTTTTGTTAGGTCACTGCAAAATTGCTGAGCCTTTCTGGTTTAATTGATGCTCATACCGGCTGTGGCTGCTTCAATCATGATCCGATATCGACTTTGATTGGTTTTCATTCGTTCACGATCATTCTTGCATTCGTTCATTCATTTGTCATGATTCACGCATTCATTGTGTTTGCTTATATCATCTGATTATGTACTGTAAAGGATATGCTTACATGTTTTCAAAATCGGAACTCTTCCTCTGCTTGACTGAACATAGTATGAAATGTAGGATGCTTTAACCGTAAGTCTTCCGTTTTCCATATCTATAACATCCTCTAGGAACATCTAAATGGCCAGTTGATGAGTTTTTCATAGCAGTATGAATTTATATTTGTGGCATGCTAACAATCATTGTATCAACAGTGCATTGGTCTTCTAAGTAAAACAGGTCAGTTCTATGATAACATTTCCTTTTACTCTGCGCCTTCGCATGCTAATTAATGTTTCTGTTGACTCGCTTTTTCTTTGCACAAGTCAGGTAGTTGCAAAAATAACAGGGAGCTCTGACCGGAAGAATGGAGAAATTCTGGTAAAAGAAACTTCGTTACAGTTACAGGTATGAGTGCTTTATGTCTAGTTTATGTAATGACCAGATGATGATGATGCATCAGCCATTTATTAACTGGTTTCATTTGTGTTCATTCTTGACTTCTTTTTTCTTGCTTCCATAAAAATTGATTTGGTTTGAATTTCGGTGGTTCCAATTGAAACGTTTTTGTACTTATATGTCGCTGCAGAAGATTGCAAGACTTATCAGGTTGCTATATTCTTTTTAAATCAGATCAAGATGCGGAGTTTGGGTTGATTGAGTTGATTTGTATTTCTGGTACATAATTTTATTTGTCTAGTGAGAAACCTGATCATTTTTTCATTGACTAGGATGGTATATTGTAGATTATAGACAGAGGATGGAGAGAATGTGTAAGCGGGCGATGCACCAGTGTGTTGTGTTGAACTGGTAAGTTTGTGCTTCATTCGTGCAGCAGTTGATACTTTGTTAATCCATGCAACGTAAGTCCGATGGTTGTTGCAGTCTTGCAGATACAATCTATATTGTCTATCTAATTTCAACAGGTTGTGGTGAGTTTTTCCGCATGTCGTTGCAGGCCCTTAATTTTTGTAAGGTC
>JAWWMW010105026.1:0-10653 GCA_035048345.1 Echeveria elegans
TTACTGTTTTTGAACGTCCTTGAATTTTAACAGATTTTTATAATTTTTTTGGTATTTTTCTTGAACAAATTGTCGATGGGTGTGTTTATTGAACTGATTATTTTTATACGGGTGACTTTTGGTCAAAAACAATATTTTAATGGGTGGTGTTGAGTAATATCACATTTTACAGGTGGTTATCAGAAAAATCCGTATTTTACGGGTGGTTTCGGATAATTAATCCGTAAAATTATTCAGATTTATAACTGAAGACTCCTACCTCTGCAGTGATATTTGCAAGACATCTATTTTTGACTTTCACCGAAGCTGCCTTAATTGTTCCTTTGATCTCTGTCTCGCTTGTTGCCGAGAAATACGTGAGGGTAACTTTCAAGGAGGTAAAAAATTGTTTTTCAGTATGTAGACAGAGGTGATGATTACAATCACGCGCACAGCGAGTTTACAACTCCACTGAAAAGAATAACAAAGAGAGCCAAAGTGTTATTAAGTAATCAAGATCAAGATAGGTCTAAGTGGGTGGCTGATGCAAACCTATACATTCCTTGTCCTCCTGTAGCCTTTGGTGGTTGCGGTAAAAGTATACTTCAGTTGAGGTGCCTATTTCCTGAAAATAAGGTAGCTGAAATGGTAAAGGAAGCAGAGAACATTGTGTCATCCTATGATCTTGTGGATGAAACTAAGTCTTTCAGCAAGATGTGTTCATGCAGTTTATCTACTAATTCTAGTGATGGTATTTTACTTACACGGAAAGCAGCAAACCGGCATGACTCTGATGACAACTGTCTATATTGTCCGACAATACTTCAAGTTGAAAAAGAATTAGATCATTTCCAGAATCATTGGCGCCAAGGCGAGCCAGTCATTGTAAGCAATGTCCTTGAGAGTACTACTGGGCTGAGCTGGGAGCCAGTGGTGATGTGGCGTGCCTTTCGCCAAATGAAAAATATGAACCATGACCAGCAATTGGAAGTGACAGCCATTGATTGCCTCGATATGTGTGAGGTTAGTTTTGCCTCCTCTCGTTTAACATTAGCTTTGGTTATTTGTTAGGTGTTAGTTGGGTTAGACTATATTGATACATTCCTATGACAAGTATCTAAATGTAAAGTAAATTGCTGTGTAGTTTCTTTGGGTATTCAATTTGATTCCTTTTGAATTGCCACCCTTAATATTCATCATTTCTTGGATGGTTACTTGAAGACTAAAGTTGATATGCATGGTTGGCCACAAATATTGAAGTTGAAGGACTGGCCGCAATCAACTGAGTTTGAGGCGATGCTACCTCGTAATGGTGCTGAATTCATGAATTGTTTGCCTTTCAAGGATTATACACATCTCCTGACTGGTTGCCTTAACATTGCTACAAAGTTACCGAGAAGATCCTTGAAGCCAGACCCAGGTCCAAAGACTCATATTGCTTATGGGGTTCAACTAGAGATTAGACGGGCAGATTCTGATACCAAAACTCCACTGTGATTTGTCTGATGCGGTACACATTTCGACTACGTGTTTATGTTATTATTATTAGCCATCACAGCTTAACACTTTGCACATTATGCTGAAATCATCACTCCCTTATTTGTAAATATGCTAACCAACATAATAGAGATCACGTAAGTAGATAGTGTCATGCCAAAGTCATCAGTGCAGATGACGTGCAGAAATGTGGCGTATACCGCAAGTACGTCAAACAAAATTTATAAACTAGGTGATCTAGTGTCGAATCCAAAGGAACACTAGAATTTAGCTAATATTATTAGACACTTAAACAATTCTAACAGATTAAAAAGGTATTTTCATAAAAAGGTTGGTTTTGGTAATTGGTTTTGTTGTAAACGATTTTAAAAGAGGATGACAAGGGAAATGACTCTTCGTATCGTACCCCACGACTTCATGTTTGGGATTTTTGAAAATAGTTAGAATGATTTAAAAAGGTTTGGTTTAATTAGGACTAGTAATGCATACATTTTGTACATCTCACTGGTCCGAATTTTGACATACAAAAATACATGCAACATATATGACGATAATAACTCCGGCAAAAAGTTATTAATTGTAGAACTCAAATCCGTTAACCGCAGATGGTCACATATAAGCTACCTTCTAAACTAGTATTTTGTCAATCAATAGCCGCAGATGGTCACATATAAGCTATTTTCCGACTAAAGAACACTTAACCTCGTACAATACTAGCTTTTGCCCTTTTCGGTGCAGTACTAGTCTGTGTTCATCCGATGGGATTCTTCCCCGAGTTATAGTACTCATGCGGTTTGGACTAAGCATTTTATTGAACACTTAAACCTCATAGCATTAGCGTAGGCTAAGTTTATTTGTTTTAACCTTAAATCATTCATGAAATGTGTATGAAATCTCGTTTAATAGATCGTGAGTAGCATAGGGGATTGTCATCCCCTGTCATCTAGGACAACTACTTACTCATATCGAGGGAGTATGAACACATACTGATATGATAAGGTATAGAACTTTAAAGTAAAAATACGCAAAGAAAGGTAGAAGAAAAGAGTTTTCCTATTGAACTTACTTGGAACTTCAAAATTACAAGAGAACTAAGCTACAAAAAGGGAAAAGTTCTCGATCGAGAAGAACTTAATCTTGATAGAGACAAATGCTCCTGAGATTTTGATGAAAATCTCAATCGAGATTAGTTTTGTCTCGATCGAGAGACTACCTTAGAGTCTGAATTAGTCCTTAAACCAACATGAGAGTTTTAGAGCTTTGAGTTAGCTTTCCAATGAACTTGGTTTCAGCTCTATCGGATGTCATATGCGCTCTATGGAAGCTTCACAAGGTCCGAAGGTCTGCAAGACCCAAAAACTGCCGATTTCGCTCTTTTTGTTCTCGTTTTTGCTATGTTTATCTCCAAGCTTCTACAATCATCAGGAAGAGTGTTTTATACCTGAAATGACAATGTGAGTGTAGAATTTAATCGATCTTATATGATAAAAGCGAAGAATATGAGCATATAGGTGTCCAAATAATAGTGTGTTTTGACACCGTTCAGCTCTCAAAGTAAAAGACGTTAACTTGGAACCCGATACTTTCTCCAATGGATAGGCTTAGATGTCCTTGTACAAACCTTGTAACTAGTTGTTGTTTGTATTATTTGCCACACGTAATGTCTGATAAGAGTTTTCTCCTTTTGTTGCAACTTGGTTCGCATTAGCTAAAGAATGTTCGTCACACATTCCGCTGAAGGCAAGTGAGGCTTGCTTCAACAGAGTGGACACTCCCCCTAGACAGTATATGTCTTGCTCCAACGGGCTATTCTGTTCTTGGGCAGTCTTCTTCAATGGACTAGTTCAAGTCTGGCTTACGCGTGTTTGCATTAGCGAGCTTCTATTTGTCTTGAGCAACCATCCTTAACACCTGTATTAGATCTCCTGCTTTATTACTTCTTCTAATGTTTTGCTCTAGCAAGCAAATGATGAACATGTGTCATCGCCCTTTGTGTGTTTTTTCCAGTGAACATGTTTGTATTATGAGCGAACTTCTTTGATACTTGAGTGCTTCTTCTATTTTTTAGTATGTTTTTCTCTAACGAGAAGTTTTAGATCAAGATCAAACTTCACATAGTACTTATTCTATTGGTATCAATGACTTGTTCTTCTTCTTGCTGCTCTAAAGTTCTAGTTGCGAACTCTCATGTTGGTGATTTGGCCAAAACCTTTGCCATTAATGCTTCATGATGTCTATGGAGCTTACAATCTCCCTCTTGGCGATTTTTATCAAAATTTAAACTGTTCGTAACTTTAATCGAGCCAGACCTAAGTTCGTATAATTTTTTTTCTCCCCTTTTGTCATGAAAATTGACATGGAAAATTAATAGAAACTAAGGATATCTTTCGTATTTTAACTCCCAAGTAAGGACTGAAGTCGTTCTACATTTGTCAGAATTTGTATTTTTAAGTCGGAATATTTGTCGGAAATACTTATCACCTAAATAAATTAACATGTTACATGATTTGCATCCATGATTTTGTATCAACACTTGTGATTGTTATGTACCAAATTGCATCATTGATGAATTTTATTTAGAATTTGTTATTTTATTTAATTGCAAACTAGTTCAAACAATTAAGAAAATTAGATTCTTGAACCTTCAATATTTTTCTCTCTGTTAATTGACGTCATGCTTACTATACTAAACTACGTAATTAATTAGTTCAGGGTTTATAAATTATTATTTTCATTGGTGAAAGTGATAATGACGAGCTCACACCCTTCACTCAGCTCGCTAACGTCCGACTTACTAGCGCTTATCCATTCGTGGAAAAACCTCCCGTCTTATTTGTTGAAAACCCTCCGGTCTTCTTAGTGGAATAATCTCCTATTCTCTTCATGGAAGAACCTCATCTTTTCTTTACTCCCTTTTGCTGATTCATCATGGTGGTTAAAGTCGCCACCCGCTCACTCAACCTCATAATCATCTCGGCCAACGCATTCATGTCAACCGCTAGAGGTGCTGGTTGATTCGCAATAAAGTATCAGTGACAAAAAAGCCAAGAAAAAGCTTGCTCTAATACTGATTGGCGTAGCAGAAGCTTTAACTTGAGATATGCACACAAGTACTAGAAAACCAATAGCTTGCGAGGGTAAGGATAATAGTAACTTGCAAGCGCAACGTTACTTGAACGATCTGTAATTTCAC
The DNA here is from genome assembly GCA_035048345.1 of Echeveria elegans. Taxonomy (NCBI): domain Eukaryota; kingdom Viridiplantae; phylum Streptophyta; class Magnoliopsida; order Saxifragales; family Crassulaceae; genus Echeveria; species Echeveria elegans. Next base: position 4,670 of record JAWWMW010105026.1, read on the forward strand.
CTGAACAACTTTAATCGGAGTCCAGCAGGAATAAACGAGATACATCTCAAGATTGAGTACTTGAAAACTTGAGTGAATAATATATGAAAAGAAGCTAGTGATTCATACTATAATAAAACTTAAGTTCTAACTAAATGCTAATGTGGGAAATGTCCAAAGAATACAACCAAGCTTAGCAGAGATACAAACAGCAGTAAGACTACGACTAAGTAAAGACATGATGTTCCAGCTCTAACATTAGAGAAGCAGAGAGCAGAAGTTGGCCTATTCAAAGATGACCTGGTCTAAAAATATCCACAACTCTACAAGCTGTCTCTTAACTTGAAATAAATACCAATCAGCAGAAGCATCACGACCTAGAAGTAGAATATCCGGATGAGAAGCCTTAACACAACTTAGGCTAATCTTTAGCACAAGAAGCTCATGCAGGAGCTGCAGCAAACACTTAATAAAACACTACTAGAAAACTAGTGCTTGCAAGGGTAAAGATATTAGTAATTTGCAAGTGCAACGTACTTGAACGATTTGGAATTGCACCTGAACAACTTTAATCGGAGTCACCATGAATAAACGAGATAAATATTAAGATTGAGTACTTTGAATACCTGAGTGAATAATACATGAAAAGAAGCTAGTTATTCAAACTAGAATAAAACTTAAGTTCTAATTAACTAAATGGTCGATGTGCGATAAAAATAGGAGTTATTTGCGGAAAAACACCTGTATAATATACTATTGTGAACAAAACCACAAATACTACGTAACATTGTTTGAATCTGGTTCATTTTGAATTTTTATATTTTTACGATATTTTAAATTTTAAAAAATAAACCTTTTCAAATGTTTTAACTTTATAAAATTGTAATGTTTGGTTTAATATATTTTTAACTAAATTTAATTTAATATAGTTTATTTCTTAACCAGTATAATTTTTGGGTGTTTTTAATATTTTTTTACATTTTCTAATAAATTCCTTTTTTAAATAAAGATGGTCATTGGTTAAGTTGAGATTTGTTACATGTTAAATTGAGATTTTATGTAGGGGTTAAGTGAAATTTTTATTGTGATTGTTTTTTTTTTGCATAATGTATATTATCATGTGGTTTTCCACAATTAACTCAAAAATATCCTTGGCTCACTAATGGGCTCCTGCTTCATAAATCATCATCTTTAGTCACGATTTATACATGCCAAGTGACGTGCAGTAAATTATAGTATATTCCAAGTGACATACAATCAATATGACGACACGTTAAGTTATTGTCATAGAATTAAAATTCGTTAGCGGCACGTGGTCAGATATAGGCTAACTTCATTGAATACTCTCTAGACTAGTCTTTTGTAAATAACCGCACGTGGTCAAATATAGGCTATCGCCTGACTAAAGAATATTTAACATCGTACATTACTAGCTTTTGCCCTTTCGGTGCAATACTAGTCTGGGTTCATCCGTTGGGATTCTTCCCCGAGTTATAGTACTCATACGGTTTCTGTTAGACATTTTATCAAGCACCTAACATGCATCACATAAGAGTAGGCTAAATATATTTGGTTTCAACCGAAAATCATTCATGAAATGTATGTAAAATTCCATTATTCGATCGTGAGTAGTAAAGGTTACGTCAGACTCTTGTCATCAAAGAAGACTACTCACTCATACCAGGGAGTATCGATACATACTTTAACAAAACATAAAGAATAAGTGAAGAGAAGGCGATTTATTGAAGAACAAAAGTATTCAGACTTCAAACGCAACTTCTCTATTACAAAAACCGAATTGGGACTAGAAACTAAGACGATTATTTGTGGTGGAGGTTGAGCAGCACCCCTTGAGGGAGCTCCCTTAGAAAAATCTGATTTTTGAGAATGGATGAAGCTTTTTTTATAGTGAGATCCAAAAGTAACTCCTCCTTTTAATTCTCCAAAAGTAACCCTTTTCATAATTTTAATCCATAAAATCCTTCTTCGAAAACTCTTCATTCCTTTGGCTCTTTATTCCTTTAATCTTATCCAATCCATCAGATATTTTCATGCAAACCAAAAATCAACTTTTTATCACGGACCAGTTCAGTTTAATGGAATGTTTCTAGGTTTGGTGTAGTCAGGATTAATTGGTTCGACCGAAATGCTCCTTTAACAACGAAATCTCTCCTTGACATAAACATAAAAGTTTTAGTATTTTGAGTCTTTTTTCCAATGCAATTTGTTTCGTCTCGATCGGATACTGTATGCTCCTCGTGGAACCTTCCAAAGCTGAAAAGGTCAAAACTGCCGATTTTGATTTGGGGCTCACTCGATCGAATGAGAATTTGGTTCGATCGAGTCGAGTGCTTATGGGGGTGTTAGCTCGATTGAGTGGTATTTTGGCTCGATCGAGTGACCTAAAGTTTGAACCACTTCGTGTAGTCAACCTAAAAGTTGTAGATCTTTGAATTATCTTTCCAACGCACTTTGTTTCACCTCAATCGAATAATGTATACGTCATGAGGAAGCTTTCAAAGCCGTGATGGTCGAAAGGTCAAAAATCGTCACTTTTGCTCCTTTTATTCTCATTTATGCTATGTTCTTCTACAAGCATCTACAATCATCATAAAGTGTTTTATACCTGAAATAATAATGTGAATGTAGAATACGATCAAAATTATATGATAAAAGTAAAAAACGTAAGCAAATATTTGTGTAAATATTAGATATTTTACAACACCGATCACCAAGTCATGTGACCGCATTGTTAGGTTGACTGGGCAAAAATGCGAATTTCGTGAATTTACTGTCACTAGCACAAATGATTTGTTTAAAATAGGGGCAAATGCAGTATTTTATTGAGAAGATGGGTAAAATCAGAACTTTATTTTCAAAGAAGGTTATCTATGTTGTGAAAGTAAATTGTGGGATGCTTGTGGGTTTCGCTTGTGTATGAAGTGGGTCACACATGATAGAAAGGGAGAGTTGATTTGAGATAAATGCGGAAGTGTGTTTGTTTCATTTGTAGTATAAAAGGAGGTGCTCGGGTGAAGTAAACGATCACCCCTCCTCTTCCAACTTCTCTCTAACTAGTCCTTCCCTTACTTTCGGTATAATTAAGTTCTAACGAGTCTCAAAAATTTCCAAGTTTTTAAGGTATTTATAACACTTTATCAGCACGACTCTGTGTCCAACTGAGTTGTAGTTACTTTAACTTTTATGATTATATTTATGTTCGTGTATAATATCGAATTACGATATTGGCAGATTATCCCTTATAGTAAAGCATGTGATTTACACCATTACTTTGACTTTTATGTTTATATTTCTACTTCTATAGAATATTGAATTACTATATTGGCAGACTTTCCCTTATAGCAAAACGATGTGATTTACACCGTAGTTTATTAAATTAATGTATAACATCATGTAATCACATATGGCAGGTTATTAACCGCTGCGTTAAAAGATGTTATTTACATCTGATTAGTTAATCGTTTTTATCTTAACTGTTAAATTACTTACTTTTGCTCTAAACTAACTACATGCTTATTTAATTTACATGTTTATTTGTTTGATTCTTTGACAACATGATTAAATTATTATTAGAATTTGATTTATTCAAAGTTAGTGGACACCCAACGGTTCAAATTGCTTCCCTAAACAAACGGCCATATTTTTACTCCCAAACGACTCTTAAATTTTTTCCCCAAACGACTCTATTTTTTCTATAAAACCGAGCTTGCGAAATCATAACAAGAACACAAAATTCCGTCTTCTACTCACATTTTCTTACTCTAAATTTTCAAGAACAGAAATATTTCATCCGGTCTTAATTCTGGCTGCTGTCTTGATTGTTATCATGATTATTTGTGTCATCATCGGAGACCTCTTACCAAGTGAATTTTATTATTTCGTAATTTTACCGGTGGTCAGTTGTTATTTTTTATCTTTACTGCTCTATTAGATTCTTATGTACTACGTTATTAATCTAATAAAATTTTGCTCTTTCCACAAGTTATCATCATGAGCAACATCATCAGTTTTGAATTCAGTCCCCTTGAGATCTCAGGAGAAAATTATATAGTATGAAAGATGCACATTGAATATATTTATGACTTGTAAGTCTTATCGAGACAGTCAAGGCAATGAGTGATTCATCCAGAGTGGATCGAATAAGATCTATGATCTTCTTTCGACAATATTTGAATGAAATATTAGAAAATGAGTTTCTCGTTGTGGCTAAGCCTAAAGAATTATGGAACAGTCTAAAAGGCAAATTCAATACCAGAGGGATATGATACTCCCAGTGTGCCTGAATGAGCCACTTTACGATTATAAAGAGAAAGGGGCTGGAGATAGTAAAATGGCACTCGTAATCCCTGATGGTGAAATGGTTTGATGTTTGCTTATTGTTTTTCTTACCGATGCGTGTTTAATTGTCTCTATTTTCTGCGTTAGTTATGAATTAAAGCTAGGCTTTTATCAACTAGTTATCGTATGTATTTTCCTTGTTTATTTTTTTAAGTTTTAAAAATGGATTATGCCAGTGGTGAGGCTTACAAAAGGATTGATATTGAAGAAGTTTGAATACTCGATTGTGGGATAACACACACAATTTTGAAGGATGAAAGTTTTTTCTCGAAGTTAAAACAGACTTAAATAATTGTGAATATAATATGTGGTCCAGTAGAATTGATTGAAAGGGACTGACATGACAAACTTAACATTACCAAATGACACAATGTTTAAAATAAACAATGCATTATATTCACCAATGTTCAAAAGAAAGCTGACTTTCAAAGATTATACTATCATGGATTGGATATTCAGTCTGTGACTGATGGTGCCAAGAAATATATGTTGCTCACAACAGATAAATCTGGAAAAGGCACATACTTGAAAAACTATCAATGCTTCCTACAGGGCACTACACACACACATACGCGCACAGACACAGACAGACACATACACACAGACATATATATATGCGATTAAATCAAATGTGGTAGTTGTCAAACCTTCAATGTTAACCTTATGACTTGACCGATTAGGTCATCCATGTGCAACAATGATGCAAAGGATTATTAAAAATAAAAAATGGACATCCATTAAAGGGTGAAAGGTTCATCTAAGTAATAAGCTACATTGCAAATATTGTTCTCTTGGAAAGCCAATAGTGAAACCTTTACCGGGAAAGGTTGAAATAGAATCATCTGCGTTTCTGGAACGTATTCAATGTGATATATGTGGACCTATTCACCCACCTCTTGGACCTTTTAGATACTTTATGGTATTAATAGATGCCTCAAGTAAACAGTCACATGAATGTCTATTATCAACTTGGAATGTAGCATTTGCTTGACTACTTGGTCAGATAATCAAGTTATGAGCACAATTTCCTGATCATACAATAAAGAAAATTAGACTTGATAATGCTGGTGAATTCACATCTCAGGCATTTGATGATTATTGTATGTCAGTAGGAATAAGTGTGGAACATTCAGTAGCTCATGTTCACATGCAAAATGGTCTTGCTGAATCATTAATCAAGTGCCTACAACTTATTGTTAGGCCTCTAGTAATGAGAACAATGCTTCCCACTTCAGTATGGGGTCAAGCAATATTACATGCCGCGACATTAATTCCCATTATACCAAGTGCATATAATGTTCACTCACCAGTGCAGCTTGCGTTCGGTCAAGTGCCAAATAACAAATATATCCCATCTGAGGATTTTGGCTGTGCCATTTACATGTCTAGTGCACCACCTCAAAGAACAAAGATGTGACCACAAAGAAGTATCGAGATCTATGTTGGGTTTGAAAGCCCGTCCATTGTTAAATTTCTTGAATCTCAAACTGGTAATATTTTCACAGCACGTTTTAATGATTGTCATTTTAATGAAGAAAATTTCCATCATTAGGGTATGGAAAAGGATATTAGTTGGTTTGTATCAACATTAGTACATCTTGATCCTTACACAAGTGATTGTGAAAGACAAGTTGAAAAGATTTTAC
>JAWWMW010105072.1:0-10650 GCA_035048345.1 Echeveria elegans
AAATAATGAGCATAACATAAAACCAAAACTAAAAATACATTATTACCCTTTATTAAGGGCATTATGATAATTTATTTTGTTTCTTCTTCAAGTTTGCAGATGGGTACGACGGGAATGAGGATGAAAATTGAGTAGCTGTAAAGATGGGGAGTTTGGGCACCGGAATCGCGAGAAATTGATCGAATTGAAGTGTGAGAATAGTGTATGTTCTTGTATTCCCGTTGGGACGACGGGCGGAACGCTAGTATATAAATAAATAAATAACTAAATAATAATATTCACGACACCAAACAATCTAACAATTTTGGACGAAGCTATAGCGGTGTAACGGTAGGCTAAACCCTAAGATTTTTAAACCGACGGTCTTCACACGGCCGCCGATTCCTCAAACAGCAAACCCGTTGGGAAAAACAAGAGATTCGATTTTGCTAACACGGTAACACATTCTTGTACTTGGTATAAAAGGTTAAATACAACATGCTTATCTTAATTATTATTTAAAGAAAAATAATTTTCTGTAATCAAAATTCAAATAAAAAAAAATTCCGAAATGACATTTTTTTTGAAGAATATTTTTCTATAATTAACTCGAATCAAAATATAAGAAGCCTTATCGGAAGGGGAAGAGTAAAATTGTTGGCTGTTTATCTCCACATTACTGATTACGTGTTCAATTTGCCGCGTCGTTCCTTGGCCGTTGGGTGAAATGCCGACTGAATAGTCTAAAACTAGCGGTTAGATAAAACATTCACCGCAAATCGTCGACTCGCGACGGAGAAATCAATGCCGATGTAATCCGATTTCAATCCATCAAAACCCTAAAATCCCCTAAGCCACTCCTCTTCGCACTCTCCGCCATCTTCCGCCGATCGTAATGATCCATCACACTCTCTCCCGCCCTACCTTTTCAATTCAAAACATCATCACACTCTATCTCGCCCAAGCCTCTTAGTCTCCAATGCGAAGCCGTCGATACTGCGAAATCATCGGCGGAGGCGTCCAAGGAAGGTGGAGAGAAAGGAAACGGGCCGTATCCTGGAGGAATGGGGATGTATACAGGTCGGGATCCGAATGTGAAGAAGCCAGGGTGGTTGAGGCAGAAAGCTCCTCAAGGTGAGAAGTATGAGGAGGTTAAAGAGTCTTTATCTCGGTTGGAGTTTTTTTTTTTTTTTTTTTGCTGAATACAGTTTGTGAGGAAGCTCAGTGTCCTAACATTGGCGAGGTAATGAGTTGCATTTCTTTAGGTGATGATGTTATTGTTATGAGTTGTTGTGTGATCTTGAATTGATTGGTATGTTGTGTTGGAATACAGTGTTGGAATGGAGGAAGTGATGGAATTGCAACTGCGACTATTATGCTTTTGGGTGATACTTGCACGCTTGGGTGTAGGTTTTGTGCTGTGAAAACTAGTAGAAATCCTGCTCCTCCATCGGGTCCGGAAAATACTGCTCAGGCTATTGCGGATTGGGGGTAAGTAATGAGTTTCTGTGGTTATGGGTGCTTGTACTTTTTATTATGAATTAAGATTGAGGTCGTGTAATAATGGTTTGTTGTTCTTGTATAGAGTGGATTATATCGTGCTGACGAGTGTTGATCGTGATGACGTTCCTGATGGTGGAAGTGGCCATTTTGCGCAGACTGTGAAAGCATTGAAGGTATGACATTATGGGATGGTTCTAATTTAGTTAATGTGTATAGTAAAACTTCCATGAAGTTGATGCTGACCTATTTCATTACCAGAAACGCAAGCCCGATATTATGATCGAGTGTTTAACTTCTGATTTCCGAGGAGACTTAATTGCTGTTGAGACTTTGGTTCACTCTGGACTGGATGTATTTGCTCACAATGTTAAAACTGTTAGGCACCTCCAAAGAATTGTCAGGGATCCTAGGGCAGGGTAAGTTCCTTCCCCCTTCATCCTTTGACATTTAGTATATTTGGTATATTACTTCCAAAGCCAAAAGTACTCGATTGAGCCCATCAGTGACATGCTTGCATACTAATGATAGAAGCTTTTTCGAAATATGTATCTTGAGTAGAAACACTGAGGTGTAAGAATGACTGCTCTTGCAATTAAAAATGTCTTTTACTTACTCATTTTATGTGCAAATTCTAATATGATATCTGTGCTAGTCTGATAGGCGATTGTTAGTTCATTTTCAGTTACTCGTGGGTACTGCTGTCTTAAATTTAAGGAAAATTATTACGTGGAAGGCTGTAGACAAACTCAGAAGCTGAATCTACGAGGATAATGGCTTAAACCGCTCAGTGCCATTATTCATTGACTATAAATTTTGCGCATGATGGATGTTACATTTGGTGATTTAATGGGATGTCTCGTGTTAAATTGATTCTCACTTATCGCAGTTTTGAACAGAGCCTGTCAGTCCTGAAACATGCTAAGCACACAAAACCTGGAATGATAACGAAGACCTCCATAATGTTAGGCCTTGGAGAATCAGATGAAGAACTGAAGGAAGCAATGGCTGCTTTGAGAGCGATTGATGTTGATATTTTGACTCTTGGTCAGCACTTGAAGGTAATGCTTCCTTGTCCTGTGCATTTAATCTCAATGATAATTACGAATTAAACAGGTTGGTTATCTATGGCAACTTTGTAATACAGTGAGTCGGTGACATGTTTATTGATTACTTCAGACATGGGACTTATTTTGGTTGGGAGAATGTATGTACCTGTCATGTTTGATCAATATTTGTCGGTGTGATCTTAATAGGGGGTTTGAAACAAAAGTATTACTTGTAATCCTGAAGGAAGTACCCTAACTGTTACAAAAATAAGGAAGAAAATGCACTTGTCATGTAAACAAAATAATTTAAAAGCAAATTTCAGAAATTTGGACATTGATGATTCTGCACTTCATATCTCAGATAGATGAAATAATCTTGGCAGTATTGTTTGTGTAGCCGACACCACTACACCTGACAGTTAAGGAGTATGTAACTCCAGAGAAGTTTGCTTTCTGGAAGGAGTATGGGGAGTCGATTGGATTCAGATATGTTTCAAGCGGTCTGCTGGTAAGACTTCTTTTCCTGCAGTTTTGTTGAACACTAGTCAGGTTCTCTTTGAAGGCCAAAGAGTTCTTACACTTAGAAGATAATTTAGTATATATTTTGGGCTTAAAACGTTACTCATGAGACCATGCTAATTAACTGCATATTTTCAGGTGCGGTCGTCCTACGGAGCAGGGGAGCTCTTTGTCCAAACACTGATTAAAGAGAAGGCAAACACACCTATGTCTTAAACTTATATATCCAGGTTTTGACTATTATATTTTTTTATGTACGATTGTTGCAACAGAAGGTTAGCTAGTACTAGCCGAATACTCTGTGTTTCTAATAGCCATTTCGACAGGTCAAATAGATTAGTGTCAATTCAATTTACAATTATATTTAAATTTTTGAGATCAACTCTTTTACAAAAGGTAACATTCTGAATTATCATTTTTAGTGGATTAAATCGGGCATTCGTTACCAGCTGAATTCCTGGGTCTAGGAAATATATAACTGAAATGTGAACACGAGTTATTCGTACCGCAATGAATTGCATAATTTCCGGAAAACCAATAAACAGGGAAGTATGCATTACCGGTTCAAGCTTTTCGAGCTGTGGAAGGTAACTCAAAAATCCAGGTCACTGCATGATGCATTCTCCATCCACAAGTCCTCAAGGAGTGGAGAACTTGAGAGAATGAACTCAATAAATTTCCTACTAACATTCGCAGTCTACAAAACAAGAGATTTCAAACATTAAAGGCTCGAAAGTCCTGATGGAGCATTGAGCCGAGGGCATTAAGTGAGAACATACTGGGCTCGTGATAAATAAAAGCTGACAGCCCTCGAATTGCAGATGAATTACAGTAGCAAACTGGAACCATTGATCAATGTGACAGGCGTCACTTGCTTTCAACAGTATAGTGGCTTGATAATAGTGGAAAAAAGAGAGAAACTTAACCGGAAAACGCGGTAGTACTTGGTCCATGGTCTTGATGCTGTAGATGAAACCGACAAGCTGAATCTGATGGAATAACATTAAAACAGATGGTAAGAAGCTTGAGTGGTATGTAACTCCAGAGAAACCAACGCCACTGCACCTGACACTAAAACAGCTGAGGAGTATGTAACTCCAGCAAAATTTGCAGGAGCTTAAGTACTAGCGGAATACCTAGTGTTTGTACTCAGGTCACGTAGATTAACTTCAATTCATTTCATACTGAATTATTATCATCGTATGATGGTAGCTTAATGTGATACACTTTCATAATGCCCATGAATGATGTTTGAGCCATTTCAGTCATAATGCCCCTAAGGGGCGAGCGAGCTTTAATGACAAATGCAGGAGCACTTAGGGTGCCAACCCCAGAAGCCACCATGTTCGAATCCCAGCAGGGGCAACAACAAAAAAAAGTCATGCGGCTGGTCCTTCTTTCATTGCAGTTAATCCAGATATCTCCTTCAGTGGCTTCCAGACAAACTTCCTCCTGCAATCACCAAAAAGCCAGGACGATGTGACATGTTCGCCATTTCAGTAAACTTAAAGAGGATTGAAGCAATAACAGCAAGCCATCAGTTTCATTACCAGTTGCCACATTCTGCAATGACCCTCACATTCGGTCTTAATGTCGGCAGTATGGCTAGAAACTGCAGCTCTGCTTTGGACAACACCTTAGCCTCAAGGATCCAGACTACGAGTCCCTTGGATCCAGGTGGAAGCAAAGACAGCCTGTAATCGACCTCTGGTGGGTAATACCACCGTGCTATTGGCTGCTTTCCAACATGTGGCTGTCAAAAAAAGAAAGAAAAACATCAGCTTGATGCTATGAAAAAAAAAGTATTGTAGGTTCTTTCCAGATGATCACTTACCGGACAAACTGGATGAATCTTTGTAAGCGTTGTTTCTGGATCGCCTAGGCCACGAGCTGAGAGGTCTAGGAAGTGGTACCCTTGATACCTTAACCTGTTAAGGTACCTACCTTCATACCCTCCCTCGTGCGGCGGGTAAATGGCTATTGACTTGTGCTCCTCTACGTCCGACAACCATTGACCCAGATCAAATCTGAGCAGATCACCTCCAATGAAATCCCCTAATCCTCTGCACTTCACTTCCATCTTCCTCCTATTCAGTTTCATGTTTCCGCTCGTTGACCTGCCAAATGCAAGGCTAGCAGCCGCCGTAGGGTGAGACAAAAGCGCATTGCAGCATCTCGGGTTGGAAGAGGAGACAGTGGCAGTTGGTAGAGCTGAACTTGCCATTGGAGAACAGGAAGGGATGGTGGTTTATTTTTTTGGACTGGTGTGTGGAGAGGATGGTTTAAAAATGGAGCGCTAAAGGCAGCCACATTTTTTTTCTTCTTCTAAGAAAACCTTATCTTATTATTTTATTTTGTAATCTATTTTTTCTAGAAACAAAAATACAATTGAAAAAAGTACATTTATTTGTAAATGATCATTTGAGAATAATTAATTGTCTTTTTGTTAGCTGAGCAACATAGCCAGAAATAATTTGATAAGGAAAAAGAATTCTTTTTTTTTCACATAAAAGGAAAACAGCAAACATTAGTTTTTGTTGACACATGAACACTTTTATTATACTAAAATTATATTACTATCTTTTACTACAATACAATTAACTAGATTTATAGTTTAGAACAGTTTTCTCATGACTCTCTTAGGAAAGTTTATATGCTCAAATATAATTAAAATTCATTGGTAAAAAAAGGTTTATCACAGAAATTACGTATATAATACACTCATTTATTATAAATCACTCATATATTATTATTTTCGAAGTCACAGCTCTTAAAAGTTTCCGTTTTCAATGTCACACCCCCAAAGTTTTATGTCAAAATCCACGTTGGCTACTGACTCGGCCTTAAGTTGCCACCTGAGAAATGAATGGACGAACAAATCAAGTTAAATAAAGAAAATAGGGTTTGACATGAGCATATTTTTGAAGCAAAACTCAAATAAGGGCAATTTTGTAAAAAAAATATCTTCCCAAGAAAAGCTAAACAAAAACAAGCTCCTTGCAACTACTAGTAACAAGACACAATATAAATTTACCTTCTCCTATTTTCTAAAACTCCTTAAATGTTAACTCTGTCTATTTCCCTATTTTCATTTGTTGTTCATCTAAATTTATTTCTCATGGAAGCAATCCAACCTTGAAAAAGAGGAATTTTCTAACCGATTCAGTGAACATTAATTTTCGAGTAAGAACAAACAGTTATATTTCCAATATTCCAATACATGTAAAACAAACATTAATTTTTGGTTGACACATGAAAACAATCTTATCTTACCAAAAAGTATATACTATCAAAATAAAATAAAAAGTCATTCAAGATATAAAAAATATAAAGTTCCATTATTGCTAGTATATATCATAAAAGCTAGATCAAGTGAAAACTCTAATGCCTAGGAGAGAATTTTTGAGATGGAAAGAAAATATAGGGGGAATATTAATTTTGGAATGGAAAATAAATATAAGAAGAAAATGAGCAAGAATGACGGAAATATTTCCCTCTAATTTCATTTTTAAAAATAGTTGGAGAATAAGACAAAAAATGAATAAGACAAAAAAGTAAAAATAAAAAATAAAAATTCATGTGTACAAATTAAAAATTAAAAATTGTGCGAAAAACATCAAAAAATTTGAGCGGAATCGAATGGAGACATCTGAATAAAAATATCTTAATAATAAAAAATAAAATTAGAGCAGTAAACATTGGGAACAATATGGAGAATCGAACGATGATACAAATAAAAATTTATGTTCATGTCGCGGTCCCGTCGGTACGAAGGGCTCACCTCTAGTAGTAAAACCAAAAATCATAACAAGGAATTTCACAAGAGAGTGTTATTTCCATAAAAAAAAAATCATCTAGCAGCCATTTTTTTACTAATGCGTGTGTGTGAATGATATTCCGGCCTGGTGAACTTAAGCGTGCAATTCACACTTCTCTCACAGATGATGTATAAAAGACAGAAGAGTTTGCATGGTTCTCACTAAGTTTTGAGTTCTCTCGTGATCCGCCATTTCCTATTCGTAAAACTACGAATACCAACACTAAACTAATTAATATCAAAAGCTACTAAAAAAAACAAGAAGGATAACTATAAATTAAATGAAATAATTAAAAGAGGAAGACTTTACACTTGCCTTGATTTCCGTGTCTTGAAGAAAGACCCATAAAAGGCTGAACTCTTGGCCTTGGAACAAAACTTGTAACAAGAGACACAATGGCAAAATCATACATTGCTCCACTCATTTTACTCATGCTAGTAATGCTAGCAGCAGAAGGTAAGTATTCTTGCCATAAAAAATGTTAGCACAACGTAACGCCAAGTACTGATTTTATATGATGTCCTAATAACTGACAAAAACTTTGCATAATTTTAACAGATATGAAACTTACTGCTCAAGAGGTAGAGAGATGTGTCACTGGTTTAGGTGTCTGCGGAGACAACTGTGATGACTTATGCAGAGAGAGGAACATTGCAGCTGAAGGCTTTTGCAATTATGATACGCAGATACCACTTTGTTTCTGTTCTTACCCGTGTGGAGGGCCGCATCTTTAACCAACATGAGAGGCAGGGTTGCGAGATATTCGCTATTATCAGCCTGTGCTATTAATATTATCCTTGCAGGGTTTAGATTAATAACCATGTAATTCAAATAGTACTAAGCATCGAAATAAAAAGCCATGAATTCATATCCCCAAAATATCAAAACCGAAAACACTACACTATCAAATCAAAGGCCTACATTGCAACAAAAGAAGAAGAAAACCCTTAGATTTGTCTAGATATTGTGAATGAGGCTAATTCTTGAGTATCAGACCAACTGGAGAATGAACGCTCCCATCTTCATTTTCTACGTTCCCGAAAAGCCGAAATCAAAAATCCAAAAAGAAATATCAAACGTTCCCGAAATTCAAAAAGAAATATCAAACGTTCCCGAAATCAAAATCGGCCAATGGATTTTGAATCTACGATTCAAAACAAATGCAACGATATGTGGAACGTGGAAAACGAACTGGTGGAACCCTCCGAAAAACAAGTAAGAAAACGATGATTATTTATTTTTCGTTAACAATGTCCTTTTAATGCTTGTTTTCTGCAATTATCAGTTCCTTTATCTGTAAAATAAACTATTTAATACTCTTTTTCTGTACTTTTTCCCCACAACCAAACAGGGGCCTAAGGGAAAATTTGGTGGAAAGAAATGAGAAATTTTATAGAAAAATAACACATTGTTTGTGGAGTATTATTTTCATTGTCTCTATACAAATACAACTAAACATGTTGCTTGTTTTTTTGTCGAATTTTCTTTCCATTCAATTTTTTTTTCTTCCACTAATCAAACCGGGCATTGATTTTTTAATGCAAAAATAGCCACTATGGTGATGGTACAAGCCTACAAGGTGTCCTTGTAAACCTATTTGGAGTTCGATATAAATGAGTAATCGTAAGTTCGTAACAGTATCAACGTTCGACAGCTCCAAACTCCTCACTTTCACCTTAAATTTTAAGCTCGTCCAGTTATGTTATGCTTCAGCTCCTGATGTTATTTTTCTAATCGGCCACGGGTTGCGGAGCAAGCATGAACTGAGCTTGAAGACACGGGCAATGCAAGTTAGGAACAACTTGATGTAAGTAGCCGATGAAATCCCTTGAACTATAACATTGATAAACTTTACATATCAAGAGTAAGATTTTTGTGTGTGCAGGTATCTATTTTTTATATATTTTTTCTAAACTGTGTATTCCAGTTTCTAGCTATATGGGATTTTTCAAGTTGTAACTAGCAAACCTGTTTTCATGGCAGGATCGCAACAACTGCTCACTGGCTGCATGAATCAAGGCTTGGCTCTTCTCTCTCCCCCCTGAAACTCTCCCCCCCTTGAAACTTAAACTCCGGCGAAACCTCCTCCTGGGGTGGAGGAAGGGCTTCCCATCCACGGATGGTAGCTTTTCTTTCTTCCTCTACCCCCAGGAGTTTCATTAGTTAGTCATTTCCTTCAATTTCACATGTTTTTTTCTCTAAGACAAGTTCTTATGAGAGTTTGGTATTCCTTCTAAGACTTGTTTCTTATGAAGGCTTTGTATTTTCTCCAAGTTTCGAACTTGTGAGAGTTTGGTATTTCTTCTAAGACTCGTTTCTTATGAAGGCTTTGTATTTTCTCCAAGTTTTGAACTTGTGAGAGTTGTTTTAGTCTATGATTATTTGTGGGTATTTCTGTGATTATTTGGTCGTGTTCCATTGGGAACCTGGTGCCTCTGTTTTTGTTGCTTTCCTGCTCTCTCCGTCAGTTGGTGAGCCACGTCGAAGATGGGAGGTGTTGGGTTGCAGCTTGTATCACGTAGTCGTTGTCTGGGCCTGCTTTCTCGGTGTTGGATGGGTGGCGGCTATGGAGTGGATGGGCTGCTGACGTGAGACTGTAGTGCTAGGCGGGGCTGTTTGCTTGTTGCTGGATGGAGGAATGGTCTTGCTGTTCCTCGTTGAGCCGCCATGTCAGATGATGGTGTGGTTTGTTTCCGGCGACTGCAGACGGACCCTGAGGAAGACGGAGGGTCCTGGTCCGATGGGTAGTTCTGGGGTGGTCGCAGCCGGCTGTTGGGAAGTTCTGGAGTCGCTGCCTGTTTTCCTTTTTGGATGACTTTTGGTGCTCCATGTCTGGGTTGGATGGCGCACCGTCGGAAGGGCAAGAGGCGTATCTTGGTGGCTGCTTTTCATTTATTGGGTCTTCCTCATTAATGGTGGAAGCTGGGCAGTTATTTTGGGTATTAAGTTGTTTAGGGTTCTGTGTAAACATGTATTTGTTGCTTGTTTATTTTGGGTATTGGTGTCTGTTTGACCTGAGCTGTAATAGATTGTTAGGTACTAGATATTATGATGTCTTGTACGTCTCATTGTACCCGTAATCCGATATCGAAAAAAAAAATTAATGTGTGTTTTATTTGTGGCATTTTTTTTAAAAGGCTTGGATTTCAACATTTTTCTCTGCAGATGGTTCCACTATAACGACCAACACTATACTAATTTTTTTTTAAAGTATTTCTACATTTAGAAGGATTGGACAACCCATGGTGGACCTGTGTTCAGGGCGACTCGAACTCAAGTTCCATAACTAAAACATTAGGCTACCAACACTTAGGAAAATTGAGTTTTAGGGGGGAAAAGTTATGGGTCGTTTACAACATTTACCCTCAAATTCTCCGGACTACTTGTAAGTTATGTGTCAGTGGGACGAAACAAAATTAGAATACAATAGAAAAGTTTGCATGGCAAATGAGTAGACATAGTTGTAAACGTCAGGACAGAATTGCAAAGCTTGAAGTCCCGGAACAAGAGAGTAGATCAGGACTCTCAGTTCAATACCTCACTCGTCTTGTTTACACTGAAACCTGCATTGTCATTTTACTGCTTAAATCCATCTCCAAGGCCTGGTGGCATGCCCAGGCTCTGAGCTAGGTCTCCCATTCTTTCCTTCATTGCCTGGAAAGCGTAAAGGAGAGTACATGAGCTTAGGCCCAGCATTTCAACGGTACGAAATTCAGAAACAATGAATGGCTTACTTGAACACTCTTCTGATGTGCATCCTTGTATGCCTCAGTTACCAAGAGCGA
>JAWWMW010105083.1:0-10649 GCA_035048345.1 Echeveria elegans
TGGTGTAGGTGGTGGAGGTGGTGTGGTGGTGGTGTGATGGAGGTGGTGGTGTGGCGGTGGCGGTGGCGGTGGCGGTGGCGGTGGCGGTGGTGGGGGTGGTGTGGTGGTGGTGGAGGTGGTGTGGAGTTGGTGGAGGTGTTGGTGTGGCGGTGGTGGTGGAGGTGGTGGTGGAAGTGGTGAGGAAGAGAGTTTGTTGTAAGTTTTAGTTTTGAGTTTCAAACCCACCTATTGAGGAGGGTTTGAGGTTTGAAAAAAGTTTTGAAGTTTAAAATGAATGAAAAAGTGGTTAAAAACTTAATTTAAAACAACTTCAAAACTTCTTTCAAAACTTTTTTATAATCTGCCCCTAAGGATTTGAAACCTGGAGCAGATATAATTTTACAAAGATACATATTTTAAGCCTTTTGGGATAATAAGAAAATGAAAATAAATAAGTGTAACTATAACATGACTTCAGCAAAACATACTCATTCATACGAGATTGTTTACTTTTGCCAAAGAGAAAGCACAAAAGAGACAAGGAAGCAGCCTCATCAAGTAAAAGCCTGGCCTTTTGTCTTCATTATTTTGTCCACTACAGCACTGTATCTCCCGCCTGATCCGTATCTAAAAGCATAACATGACATCTAATGGTTACTCGTAAATTGTAAGAGTTTATCCAACAGCAAACTGCAAGCAAGGATTGCTTTGGTAAACACTAGAGAGGATTTATAAGTAGAATCTACTAGTGCGGAGGGGGGTATACTGCAATCCATAACACTCTGAAACAAAGACCAGTACTACTGAACTTGGACGCATGAAGCTGGATTACATACCTCAATGACTCTGCTACATCGCGGCAAACAGTCTCAAACTGCAATATTAAGTCACGAAAGATGAGCTAGCCTGAACCATATTTCAAGTACATTGAAGCGAAGAATCGGGCAACGATGCAAATTCAGCAAACACAGACTCCCCAGCATCTCCACCCACGCCCATCCTCTACTTTACAATACTTAGAATAAGATTCTTCTGTCTTCACCACTATCCATCATACGCTTCCGGTAAGCATCAGCAAAATTTCTCCTTCTAGAAGTAGACTGTCCCTTAGTTGCAGTATAATCAGCTGTATCCTTCAACCTCATGATTTATATCATTTAACAGAAGCGTGGTATTAGCCCCTTTCTCAATACCATTTGAACCATAGCAGCTTAAATTCTACCAATCAATTAAAAATTTTGTTCGCAAAATCAACTATAAGTTAATCCATTCTTCACACTGACTAACGAAACGTTTCAATCAGTAGCGTCGTAATAAACCCTAAAATCCACTTCGCACTAACCCGTGTCGACGAAACTGGTCCCTTGTAGTTTTATGCTACAAGTTTCAAAACATTTTTTTTTTTTTTGCTTTTGGAAATGGACCTTAGTGTAGGACTTAACCCAATATCTTTTTGATGGAAAAGTGTTTTTTCTTAACAAGGATATTTAGATATTTATGCTCGAAGGAAATAACTTCTCATGACTCCACTACTCCATACTTCTATTACATAATTCCCACTACACCACACTTCCATTACATAGACCCACTACACCACTACTTTGATTCACTCAAACATAACATGAAAGCAAAGCTTGAATTATATCTAACATTCTCCCTCCTAATTCAAGCTGTCTTGGTTTCTGTAACTCCAAGGATCTGCCTCATTTCCAAAAATTTTAGTTTTGACAAAGCTTTTGTAAAATGTCGGTTCGCTGTCCAAAAGTACTGATATATTCAACTTTGATCTCACATCTTTCAATGCATTCACGAATAAAGTGATAGTAAGTGTTTATGTGCTTGCATCGACCATGGAACACCGGATTCTTCATGAGTGCAATGATTGATTTGTTATCAACGAACATTACTACCAACTTTGGTGGTTCACCCAATAACTCGCTCACCATATTGCTCAGCCACAGACCTTGTTTTGCCACTAATGTTGCAGCCATCAGCTCAGACTCGCATGTGGATAAGGTCACAATCCTCTGTTTGTGACAGCTCCAACTCACCCAACTTCCTCCCAAGTAAAACGTCATTCCGGTAGTCCTCTTCCGATCATCAGGATCTCCTGTCATATCACTATCTGAATAACCAGTCAAGTCCATCGAACTGCTATTCTTAGTATAAGAAAGCCCATAATTGAGAGTCCCTTTCAGGTATCTAAGCACTTGCTGGACTCCTTGGTGGTGTAAGTTCGTAGGTTTCTCCACATAGCGGCTTAGAACACTAACACAAAAAGAGATATCCGATCTAGTGTGGGTGAGATACCTCAAACAGCCTATTGCACGCTGATAGTCTATAGCATCGACTGATGCACTCTGCTTATCTCTTCCAAATGGACACTTGGAATCCATGGGACATTTTGTGGCATTACAATCGCTCATTCCAAACATCTCAATACCTTCTTTGCATATGTTGTTTGTTTCAATCAATACTTGAACTTGAATAACTCACCTCAATTTCCAAGTAGTAGGTTAGATGTCCGAGGTCACTCATCTCAAACTCTTTCTTCATTTGCTCCTTGAAGTGTGTTATAGCATAACCACTGCTCCCTGTTACAACCAGATCATCAACGTAAACTCCAACTATGAGTTCATCGTTGGCCCTTCTCTTTGTGTAGACTGCATAATCATGGCTACATCTTTCAAACTTTAGCCGTTTCAAGCTTTTTTGCACACGAGTATTCCAAGCTCGTTGTACACTTTCTCTTTCTTTCCTAGAACTTCAAAGCCTTCGGCTTGATGCACATACACTTCTTCTTGCAATCTTCCAGTCAAAAATGCAGACTTGACGTCTAAGTGATGCACTTCCCAGCTTCTCATTGCGGCAATTGCAAACATCAATCTCACTGTGTCGAGTCTTGCAACCGGTGCAAACACATCATCAAAATCAACACCTTTTCTCTGCACATATCCCTTCGCGACCAGTCTTGCTTTGTGCTTTACAAGTTCCATTCACTTTTTTCTTAAGCTTGAAGACTCACTTTAATCCATTCGATTTCTGACCCGCTGACAGAGAAGTCAGTTGCCATGTCTGATTTCTTTCGATGCTTTCCAACTCTTGTACCATTGCTTTGTGCCAATTCGGATCAGCTCGAGCTTCATGATAAGTGGATGGCTTTTCAGCACCAAGAAGCATTAGTTCATCCATATCCAACTCAACACGTTTAGTGTTCGCATAAATATCTGCAAGTGATCGAAACTTACGTGGTCTTTCATCAGATGAATCTGAAGTATCATTACCTGGAAAGTGAGTGAATGATCCTGGCGGTGGAGACTCCATATCACCTTGTCCACCTGATCCTTCTTCTACAGGTTCTTCATGGACAGCAAAATCATGCCATGTCTCTGAATGTTCAGTGTCATCATTCCAACTCCATTCTTTTCCTTCATCAAATTGCACGTCTCTGCTCACAACTAGTCTCTTCTTCAGAGGATCAAACAAGCGATAAGCTTTGCTTCCTTCTTCCATTCCAATAAACACCATTTGAGTGCTACGATCATCCAGCTTCTTCAAATGTGTTCCAACAATCTTTGTGTGAGTCGTGCATCCAAACACCCTCAAGTGTCCCAACTGTAGTTTGCGGCCTGTCCAAGCTTCGATTGAGGTCATCTCGCTCACTGATTTTGTTGGCAAACGGTTCAGCAAATACACCGCATGTCTCACAACCTCGCCCCACAAGATTCCTGGAACATGCATACTTTTGAGTAGACTTCTAGCAGTAGATACGAAGGTGCAGTTTCTCCTCTCAACTATGCCGTTCTGCTGCGGGGAATGGGGGGCAGTAAGCTGCCACTTTATGCCAGCTTCTTCACAGAACATAGTGAACTCTTTAGAAGTAAACTCTCCTCCACGATCTGTCCTTAGAGTTTTCACTTTGTGATACTTCTCATTCTCAACCATCATTTTGAATCTTTTGAAAGCTTCGCAAGCTTCATCTTTTGACTTCAATATGAACACCCACATGTAACGTGTTAGATCATCACTAACAAAAGAAAATACTTGTTACCGGCCAAGGTTGCTGGTGTTATAGGGCCACAAAGATCAGCATGCACCAACTCCAATATTTCACTTGCTCTGAAGCTTGCTTCACGCGGAAAAGGTTGCCTTGCTTGTTTTGCTGCTATGCAGTTCTTACAAATTTGATTCGGATGCTTCAATTTCGGAATTCCACGAGCCATATCCTTTGAATGCAGTAAGCTAACATCTTAAAATTTGCATGTCCGAGCCGAGCATGCCATAGCCATGCAGGTTCATTGGTTTTCTGGAGAAGACATATTGATTGGCATGTGTTGAGATTGATGGTGTACAACCTGTTTGGTGATCTCTGGACGCTCATCAATAAAGCTCCAGATCTGTCATACACTTTGAGATGTGCTCCAACAAGTGATACTCTTGTTTCATCTTCTGTTAGTTGGCCATGACTTATAATATTGTTTTTCAAATTCGGAATGTAGTATACCTGCTGGAGTACCTTATGATCACCATTCTTGCATTCAAACATAATGCTGCCTCTCCCATGTATGTGTACCCTTGAGTCATCTCCAAACTTCACAGTTTCTGCAACCTTCTCGTCTAACTCCCAAAACTTGGAACGATCACCTATCACGTGATTACTCGCCCCATTATCCAAATACCACAAGTTTGAGTGGGTAACTCCTCCATCATATGATTGTAGTTCTGGTTTGATGAATCCTTCATGCAAGTTGACCACCTCAGTTACCGTCGCCATCAGCAAAGCTGGCTCTTCTGCTTCAAATTGCATGAGGTTAGTCTCTTCTCCTCGTTTCTTACTCCAACAATCTGCTTCAAAGTGACCAAACTTGTCACAGTTCCAACATTGCACCTTTGATTTGTCACGTTTTGAGCTTTGGTCATTATCATCTTCTCGATGATTGGAATTTGGCCGATTATGACCTCCTCGTCCGTGGCCTCTTCCACGCCTTCTTGAGTTGTTACCATCATCCTTTCCGGAGCCACTGTTGCCATTATCTCTGCTTGAGCTTCCTCTGCCTCTGGAGCCCCTTTGCCCTATAGATCCTTGTCTCTTTGATGATGATTTCCCTTCTTGTTGGGAAAGAAAGAGCTTCTCCTCCATTTCATCAGCCAAGCCCACACGCTCCTCGTGTGTCTTCAGCCTGCCAATAGCTTCCTCAAGAGACATGTGATCAAGGTCTCCAAATTGTTCAATGGTTGACACAATTGGAAGGAACGACTTGCTCACCGCACGCAACAGCTTCTTCACCACATGAACTTCCACGATGGATTGTCCAAGACTCCGAATACGATTGACGAGGCTTGTCAACCGCATTGAGAAATCCTCCAATGACTCTGTCTCTTTCATCCGGAGAGTTTCAAATTTAGCCCTCAGAGTCTGCACTCTTGCATTCTTTAGCCGCTCTGCACCAAGGTGCATTGTCTTCAAACTCAGCCAGGCTTCTTCGACAGTTCTCTTCTCCGCAGTGGCCTGCAACATGTCTTCAGGAATGCATTGATAAATGGCCGCCGACGCCATTTTGTCCTTCCTTGGATCCACCGGAATTGTTGGTGTCGACTCCAACGCATCCCATACTCCTTGAGCCTCCGTGAACACCTTCACTCTTATGACCAATGATGCATAGTTACTCCTCGTGAGCATCAGATATTGAAGCAAAACAGGCCACTCTCGAGTCATCGTTCCCTGCGTAACCGGCACGGGTGTGAGGCGACTTGCTCCGGCCATCTTGCGTGTGAACCAGCTCCCGATACCACATGTAGGATTTAACCCAAGATCAACACACAAGTTTTGATGGAAAAGTGTTTTCTTCATTAAGGTAAACAAGAATATTTATACTTGAAAGAAATAACTTCCCGTGACTCCACTACTCCATACTTCTACTACATAACTCCCACTACACCATATTACCACTACTTTGACTCACTCAAAGGAAACTAATTAAGCTTGAATTATGGCTAACATAGTTTATAATTGGTCTCTCTCTTACGTTACCTACCATCAGTGGCACTAGTTCAGTGGTCACATTGTCCGCAATCAATTTAGGATCTTCACAAGGGATATATCATCAAGGTACGTTCTGAGTGAATATCTCATCTCAGCTTGAATGTGTGTAGTGTGTACTAGCAGTAGTATATTATATTGAATGAATGTGTGTGTGGCTAAAGTCTGGAGTAAAAGATATGTTCCAATACAGATTCGGTAGACAATGCATTATGATGAATCAGTCCATAAATATGTGACACTATTATTTGATATATGTTCACCAGACATGTTAATCTTCATCATGTGCCAGCTTATACCTGTCTGCTACGTCTTAAGCTTTTTTCAGCTCTTAAGATAATCCAAAAGGAGGGGCTAGCTAGGTTTAGGGCTAATTAAAGAAAGCAAGGTTCTTTAGATATCCTCATCCAAAAGGTGGCTAGGTAGGGTTAGGCTGATTTAAAGAAAGCAGCTAGGGTTCCTTTGGTATCCTCAGATTATCAATATATATTCAATTACCTCATGACCTAAAAGCAAAGTTTCTGATCATATGTGAGCTAGTTCTTCAAAAGCCCCAAACACTACATAAAATTAATAGGGGCTTAAAGCCTGAAATAGGGTTAGGTGTTTCTCAAGTATGGTACGATCACAGTGTTATAAGTGTAACTCTCCTTTTTTTTCTTCTTATTTTTAATTAAAAAGGATCAAAAGGTTTCACTTCTATCCCATTACCCCATGGGTGGAGTTTGAACTCTTAACTTTGAATTTTCCAGGCAAGGTTCTTACCACTAGATCACACCTTAATTGGCGACCAATACCTATCAAATCATGAATCACCAGAAACGCTGGAAACTCATCATGCACTAAAGTATAGGAGTATATAATAATGAGATATATTTGAGGATCAACATCAAAATGCAATGCACCTTAAAGTTGATTTGATTATGAAAGTAAGAGATAGATTCTTATTTTTATTATAATCTCATAAATGAATCTAAAAATCTGACAATTTATGAATATAAAATTTTGGGTTAATTATCAAAAAGCATTCATAAAATACAGATTTTTTTTTGATAGCCATCTATTAAAATATTTTTTATCAATAGTCATCCATATAAAAATAATCAGTTCAATAAAAACTCACCCATCGACAATTTGTTCAATAAAAAATAACAAATAAAATTATAAAATTATATTACTCAAAACAGTAATTGAAAACTATTAAACGTTTTTTTATATTTTTGATAAACTTTATTTAGTAAAATTTTGAAATATCGAATTAAATTTATACAAAAATATTCTTAAGGCGTATTTTTTTTTGTTAAATTTGAAACTAAATGAGTGGCTTTTTTATATTTATTTTATGAAAGTGTGAATGTTTTTGTATTTTTTTGTTATTTTTTATGAATTATTTTTCAATGGGTGAGTGTTTATATTGAACTTATTATTTTATATGGGTGGTTATTGGTAATATCACATTTTACGGATGACTATCGAAAAAACTCATATTTTACGAGTGATTTCCGGTAATAAACCCAAATTTTTTTTTATGTACTCGCCTTAAATTGAATTGTCATTTGACCCGTTTCAATATAAGTAAGAATATACTTTTTGATACCATCAACCAAATACCTGGTAAGGGCTCTCACATCATAGAACAAGAGGAGATACGGGTGCATGGTCGTCCTCTTGATCAAATGTGTGGGCCGTCATGGTGTTGTGGTCCGGTAAGCAATAGCCTGGGCGGAGTGTCTGGAGGGGTGGTCCTAGACGTACTTACCGCACCCACTCTCTAAACTTATACATACAGACACACCATTA
Source organism: Echeveria elegans (assembly GCA_035048345.1). Classification (NCBI taxonomy): domain Eukaryota; kingdom Viridiplantae; phylum Streptophyta; class Magnoliopsida; order Saxifragales; family Crassulaceae; genus Echeveria; species Echeveria elegans. Next base: position 7,820 of record JAWWMW010105083.1, read on the forward strand.
TATTGGACACTTATGTATGGGTGTACCGCATGCGACCTCTACATCATATCAGTTTTTCTACCTTTCTGAAGCTATTTTGATGATCCTTCAATTTGTTTTCCGTTTTTATATTCTGTTAGCGATCTTTATTAATTGAACTATTTTATCAAATATCTTCCCTATTCCTTCGCATGGGGTTTTATTTTATCCGATTTTAAATTAGTATTTGGTAGTGTTCCCCGGATGATGGTGACTAATTGAGGTCATTTTATTGAAATCAAGTTCTGTTGTATCAGACTTGAAGATATAAATCTGAAATTGTCATTTACTTAATTGTTGCTTGCTTACAAGTTCCTTTTGTATGCCAAAGCCCTGAAATTTCTAGCAAGTGTTTTCATCGGACCATCCGATTGCTTAATTACATCGAGGGCAGTCGAATCAACATCCTTTCACTATCAAAGATCGTTGAGTACGATTGTGTCCGTGCGCATCGATCTCCAGTATATACTAGTACATGTTTAATGAGCTTTTTTGGCTCTTGCGATTGGTTAAACCTAAGATATTTTAGGTTTAGGGTTTGAGAGTAGATTAGACCACTAGGGTCAGCCTTCATGTGCATCTTCATAAAAATCTGAACTATATAATCACTTAAGATTCGAGAAAAATAAAAGAGAAAAGGTAATTAACCCATCGAAAGGAGAAACATGTCAACACTTTCGCCAAAGGAACAAAGAAAAAAACTAGGCTACAACTTTCTTAGATGAATAGAATCATTTTTGTTGTAATCAAAGAAATATGTGCAACTTATACAGAGTATACAATTTTGAATGCTGCAAAGAGTTCCCGATGTACGTCTAGAAAACTATATCATCATGACTTTTTGTGAGTAGCAGTGATCAAGTCTTTATACATAAGAATTGATCTCTTCTAGAATGCATGATTTAATTATTCAGTCCCGTTTGCTTCTGAACTTTTATTCATTTGTGACAATAAGGGGACCTGAAATACCTGATAATACCCAAACTGGTGACTTGGGTACGCAAAAATGGTGCCTTTTTTTTGTAATTCTCATCTTATTTTAGCTTCATATGATTAACTCTCATGAACATACAGATCCTTATGGGGCGAGTTTTAAGATGGATAAGGGTCTTATAGCTAGATGATCCAGGGGACTTAAGAAATGAAGGCAAGTATGACCTATTCGATGACTACGAAGTCTTTATTTATTGCAAAATTCATCGAGCGGTACGCAGATCACTGTAAATAAAAATGGATGTCTGCGGGACATGTTCAAGGTCATATAAGTTATGTCTATATATTCATAGACGACCTAAATCGATTGGTGCAATACATTAATCTGTCGTCAGGCCTATACCATAAGGAATACATGATGCCACTAGCATTGTTTAGTTGATATTCCCTCCGTCCCATATTTTTCTTCTCATTTTCTTTTTTAATGTCATAAAATTTTCTTAATAATAAGCTTCTAGTAAACTAACAAAACAGAAAACATCTATACAATAATAATAATTGATTAAGGTTTGTAAACTGATTTCGAAAAGCGACAACCTATGACAATATCAAACAAAATAATAAACAGAAGAAGTAGAAAAGGTCACTTATGCGTGGAAAAATATTAAGGAATCACATGAAAACAAACTATATTATTGAGTAAACAGTAAGATCATCATTGAAATTATCTAATAGAAACTAAGGAAGGTTAATGTTGAGTCAAGTTAGAATATTTTTATCAAACAATTTGACATATTGTTGATGATCAAACTTGATCAACAGATCGATAAACCTACAGCAACTCACTATATAACTTGTGTTTGTCACATTAAAACAAATTATTTCTTTGGCAGCCACTACTATTATATATTGACAGTGGCTAAACTACACACATGGAAAATTCTCGGATTTGCCCTGTGGTTTCTTGACAGGGTTACCAAAATATAATAATCCGAAGTCGATCAACAATGTAATTAAATCGATCAAAAAATGGGCATGGTACACTAATCAGATAAATGGAATCATAAACTTGGTAGTCTGTAGTGAAAGAGTTTTTGTTTGGACCAAGCTAATTTACCTAGGCTTCTTCTGATACCCAGGCATGCCCTTGTTCATGTGCCAAAAGGACAAAAAGTCCCAAACGCCTTTACCTAATGAATCTCCTCTCAAAACCTTGGCAAGGTAGTGTGTGGTTTAGAAAGAACACATATATTTTTATTTATTTAAAAATAAATAAAATTAAGAGGAGACGACGAATAATTCTTCTGTATGCTACCAAATTATCATATATTTTTGGTTGGGCCCTCCAAGTGACATCAAACATCGTACATCACGATTATTGAAGTCAAGTCTCTCCTGTGTGCATCACGATGGTTACTTATTTTTGGATTCATCAAATTTTTATGATGTCGCAAATTATTTTGGTTAGGTTTTAGTGTTATTTTAGTGTATACTCGTGTTTGGGAGCCGCGAGATGCCCCTGTAATAGCATTTATTTAAGAGCAAATTGCACTTAACCACCTTTATAATAGGATCTTTTTCACTTCAACACCTTTATAAACTTTCTTTTCACTTAACCACCTGTATAAATTTTAAATTTTCACTTAACCACCTAACAAAACTTATTAATTTTTTTAAAAATGAAAAAAAATTCAAAAATGTATACATGATATGTATAACATTGTTTTGCTTTGGTTCATAATGAGATTTTGCATTATTAAAAAAGTTTCCAATTTTTTTTAAAATATAATAGTTTGAAAACTTTTTTCTTTTATAAAAAATTAAAAATTAAGGTTTAATTGATTTTATATTATTTTAAATTTAATATAATTTGTTTCTT
>JAWWMW010105104.1:0-10648 GCA_035048345.1 Echeveria elegans
GGTCTGCCTTCATCATTTCCAACTCCTGCTCCAGTTCTTTGAGATGCTCAATCTTTGACTAGGAAACCTTCAAATCCGCTTGCTGCTGATCAAATGCGAGAGCCTTGGGTTCAGGAATTGAGATCTCTTCAAGTTGCAGACTGTGCCGACACACTACGCGCATCTCTTCCTCGTCCAATGCTTGCAGCGAAGCCTTCAGCTTGGCTCATTCCTCTGCAATAGATGATAAGCGCTGCTCCTGACTCTCTACGGCTAGACGCACATCATGAAGAGTGATTTGGACAGACTTGAGGTTTCTCTCAACTTCAGCAATGGCACGATCAATCAGACCCTCGTCAGTGACACCACCAGCCCGTGCAGCAAGAAAGGCTCTGACACGAATCATGTAAGCATCAACCTTAGCCCGGAAAGAAGACACGTCTCCGCCAAAGCTCCTTATGCCCTCGAAAAAGACACCATCCTTGGTCACGAAAGCTTCAACCTTTTCAGGAGCAGTATCTATAAGCTTCTTCAGCCAGTGATCCTTGACCAAGTCAGTCTTCGATCGAATAAAGTCATCCTTCTCTTGGACAGGTCGACTCTGAGGCAAGAGAGAGGTAGTATCACCAACTACATCTTCTCTCTCGCTTTCAACAAGATATCCCCTTGCACAGAAATCAGCAGACAGTGTCGAACTTCCATGAGAAGAACAGGGCCCGACCGCGGCTAACTCAAGTAGTGGCGCCTTGGAGACCCTTTCTTCTGGAACATGGCTGCAAGGAACGCCTCCGACAGCGATGTCATAACCAAGGTCATCGCGCACTCACTTTTTGGATTGGATGACTCCTTTCTGTCAATGTGCAGAAACAACCAAAGATGCTCCAGCAGTTTTGGGTCATAAGGTACTCACACCAACAACTCTCTTTGTCACTTTGGCAACGGCACTAGAGACAAGAGCCTGTATATTCTCCCGAAGGTCTATCACGGTTATCGTACGTCACCAACTCACGAAAGCAGGCGAAGCAAAACTCGCCCAATATGAGAGATATCCAGCAAGTGTTACTCTAGTCAGGCTACCATTGCACACTAGCATCTTTAGAAGCTTCAAAGCGACGTCACAGGGAAGCTCGCCATTTTTCGAAAGACAAGGAAGTACACCGTAAACCTCCTGGTAAAAGCCAAACTGCCGGGCAAAGCGAGTCAGATGATATGGCTCAAGGTTGAAGGATGCTCCAAAGCGCAGGGGAAGATATGTCGTACAAAGTGAGATGATGTAACTGAAAGTCAGAGGGTCTAATGTGTTGTCATCACAAACGGTCACACACTTGTTCCTCGCCAACAAAAGACTGGCAGCTTTCAAAGAAGTACCAGAATGGATGAGCTCCCGAGCTTCAACTGGTTTATAAATCTTACATCGCGGTGAACCGAGTACTGAGCCATCAAATGACCAAGAAGTTTGTCAGGAATGTCGTGATGAGTACGGAAGTAGTGAGCTAGCCACCCATACAAGTAGTGAGCCAGAACATCGAAGCCGAAACTGTAGGTCTTCTTGCAGTCCTCAATTTGTTCAGGCCACGATAAATGCTGGCAAGGACGAGCGTGACCATGTTGAATCTCTCATCATTCGTCATGCGCGCGGTAGCCTCAAAGGTGTCTGGTCTTATAAATCTCAAGTCATGATCCGATAATGCAAAAACACATAGCCAGCAGGATAGGTATGCGGCCAAATAAGTGCTCTTCTGCTCCGAGACATCCACAATCCAAAGTTGTATGAAGACCTCCACCTCCTCAGGCGTCCAGTTCAGCGATGGAAGAAAAATCTCGTCGGAAGGGTTGTGCATGCTCTTCGAACGGACATTGGCTTCTCTAGGTATTTTTCGAGGAGGCATGCTGTAATACTTCTCCCGCCGGCTCTTGCACTAAAACTGGATCCACTGCATGGCCGAAATACCTTCCTCGGAAGCACACCGGTCTTTAAAGGAGCAGTAAATGCCAAGGAAGTGCCCAAACGCCTGGGGAAGTAGCCTCTTGTTATTCTTGTCACGAGCATTTACCGCAACAGTGTCGGGCATGGCTTCGTCATATAAATGGCCTGATGCAGACCACCAAGCTCTCGAGGTCCCAAAGCGAGATCGATCTCACTCCCCAACTTCCGTGTGCAGCGTATTAGTCTTTGGACACCAACTCTCGCAGAAAGCACGCACCATATTGGAATAGTGATCGTATGAATACAGGGAGGAATACACCGCGTCATGGAAGTTGGCAGACTTCAAGCGAGCAGCACAGCGAGCAATGACATCCTCTATCCATTCCCAGTATGAAGGAAGAGGCGTGAATCTCCATGAAACTTCAATAGCTTCGGACCTCATCGTGCGCCCTTAAGAATAACCTCACATCCAAAAAGGAAAGGACGGTGCAAGCCAAACTCCTCCTCCATGATCTTCAAAGTACATTTAAGTATGTACACAGGACGGCTCTGCATTCTGTCCAGACTGGCAGTCATCTCCTTTGGAAAGCTTATCCGTGTGGCACTCACGCGCAATTCGGAGTCGGGGCAAAGCATCGAAGGAAGGATCCGAAACTTGTATTTTGCATCCTCTGTCTTGGCTTGTGGATCAGACACAACGCAAAGATACGACTTCTCAGCCTCGCACAAGTCTTTGAAGTACATCATCTAAAGAAAAGGAGGGGTGGTATGTTAAATTACAAAAAAAAAAAAAAAAAGATCACGTGGCTTGCATGTACTAATAAAAAAGAAAAAAGGTGGGAAAATTGAAACAATGAGACGACGACGGAAAAGAGGACTGAAGTTGGAAACGGCTGGGACTCGCGAGCAGAGCAAGCATCCAACGACGAAACAGGCTGGGATGACTGCACTCTGCAGACCTCATGGCTCGATCTTGAACCGGTTGGACAGCTTCGGACGTGGCAACTTCTCAGCATTGGAATGGTTGGAACATCAATGCAACCCCAGACGGTGTGAAGCAATGAAGAGGACGACTCGGAACAGCAGTGGAGATGATGATGAACGGCTCGGCGTCAGACGGTGATAAAGATGATGAACAAAAAAAGCAAAGAATCTTCGGCTGTTCCAAACGGCGAGATGATGAAACGGCGAGCAAGGCTTCACACGGCTGAGCAGCTCAGGATGACGAGTTGGACCGATGTTGAAATTCCGGACGAACCCCCCTTCCTGACAACTCCTTGAATGGCGTTGACACTGTTCTCGAATGGCAAATTGCACTGTTTGACGAATGACATTAGCACTGTTCGATGATAGTTTTCACTGAGCCCTATGCAACTATTTATATGTGAAGGACAACCCGTTAATGATTATCAACAACAAAGAAAACCTAAATTGATAAGGATTAGGAATTCAAAAATTATCAAAAAAGAGATAACATTACGCAGGATTATTATCTAAATTTTCTAAACCGAATTTAGATAATTTTCAAAAAAAAAGGGGGCAACGTGTGCATGCATGCATGGAGGTTGACATGAATCATGCATGCATGCATACCATGACTGCCATGCAATATTCATTTGTTTTTCCAAAAAAAAAAGAGATTGTTTTCAATCCGTCAAGAAATTTTATTTTGGAATTTGGACAACATAAAAGTTTTGTTTTGAAGTCTAAACAAGTTGTCTTTCGCCAAGTTGGGTAACAACAGAAGGACATACACAAACATGACGCTCTTACGACAAGTTGGACGATCGCACAGTTTCGGATCAGCCGCCAAGTCAGATAACGACAGGGGGATTCAACAAACAAATGACGTGGATGGTCTTATGAGAAGTTGGATGTTCACACTACTCTCAAGTTAAGTGCTCATGACCTCGTCGCACTCAAACACCGAAAAAATGGTGTCGCGCAACGCGGTCATGAAGGGCAATTTGTAGGCATTAAAAATTAACTTTTAGGCCGAACAATGATTTTAAATTAATAATTTTAAATTAATACAAAATTTTAATTCAATTTTATTAATTTAAATGAAATTTGGGCCGGTCTGATGAACCAAAGAAGAAATTGGGTCGAAGAAACGAGTTCTGTGCGAAAATCGCTTATTAGGCCACTCCACACTTGAGCCCAGAAAGGCAAGCCCAACACCACGAGCCCACCAAACTCAGAGAATTAAGCAAGAATCGACAAATCCGGAAGGGAAGGAAAGAAGAAAGTTTTGACAACAAAACGTCAACTCGCCGTCAACAAGTGCGTCAAATTCAGCATCGCCTGCCAGAAGACAAGAAGCATCAAAGCTCTTCACTCATTTCCTTCAGCGTCCGCACGAGACCAAGTCAATCAGACCCTCGTCGGCGTCAGCAAAATCAACAAACAACAACAAACCGTAGAATCAAAGGATTAATAAAGATTGTACCCGCAACTTGCAAATCAAAGATACAAAACTCATCTGTCTCCTGTATTTTATATTCATTATAAAATTTTGGACGTCACAGTATCCATTTGGATCACTTGTTGATTTCGCTCCTGATCCGTTGGGCCGTAAGTAAAATTGAACCGCAAAACAATTTTTTTTGGCTTCAGTTACGTATCTTAGATTCACTACCGAAATATCTTAGAGTATAATCAAGTTCCCCATCATAGTATAACTCTATCCACCAAGAGTATATGGTTTTTTGGTGGTCAAAAAATAAATAAATAAACCAGATAATATGAGGGTAAAATGGATTTATCGTACAGGAGTTGAAATTGGAAAGTTGACATTTTAACCGCTAATACGGTGGAACATTCCAGGGCCGAGTAATTGAGATACTTAATCCACTTTTAGGCGAATGGTTACTTTGGTAATACGGAGAAATTGTAGTGGTGCCAATTAATTGTTGACATGATTGTGGATTTAATCTTATTGAAAGCTAAGATCCTGATGCGAGCCCGATGTTGAGCTCGCGTTGTTGGTGTCGTGTTGGTGGAAAAAATAAAAATAATTACAAGAATGAAAGAAGATATTGAAAGAAAAAAGCCGACTTCCTACTAACCCTAACATTTCTTTGAAATTAAGATTAATTTTTGGAAGCTCTTTTATTTCTTCAACAAACATCACTATTTATAGTGATTAAATACAACTAGTACGGCTAAAAATTAGAATAGAAACTACTAAAAACTCATATGGAAACTACTAAAAACTCAAATAGAAACTGTTAAAAAACTGTTCACATAAATAAACTAAAACTGCTAAAAATTGCTCCCACTTCTCTCCCCAGTCCGTATCATTACTCCCCTCTTCAACATCGAGCTTGTCCTCAAGCTCGGCCGAATAGTGCCGTTACGGAGCATCTCGTATTTCATCAAGTGCGGATAGCGGTAAGACTAGTCCCCGCTAGTAGACGAACGTTTGGCCCACATCTTTATCGTGCTGCTATTCTGATTGAGGCCGTCACTGCCATAACCACACCAGCCATCACCAGACTCATGGACCGCAATTGATGCCGGCATGATCATGCATGAATCGTAGCCGATCTGATTGATTGTCAAACCTAGATGTGATTTCAGGCACGACGATGTGGGTGTCTGCTCCGCGTGGGGCGCCGCCATCACTCCGACTTTTCTCTCCCTCTCCTTGTGTAGTTCCTCAAGTAGATCAGTCGGCGCTGCCTCTACCTGCGCATGTTCTTGCTTGGGCGCCGCTTCGCTTCCTTGGAGGGCGTTCATGGTCGTCGTAATCAGAGCTGATTGCTCCGTTAAGGCCTTCAATATATGTGCCATCATCTGCTCCATTGTAGCTCCCTCGGCCACCATTGGATCGATGTAATTGATACCAAATTGATACGAGCCTGATGTTGAGCTCGCGTTGTTGGTATCGTGTTGCCGGAAAAATTAAAAATAATCACAAGAACGAAAAAATGTTGGAAGAAAAAATCCGACTTCATACTAACGCTAACCTCTTTTTTGAGATTAAGATTAATTTCTGAAAGCTCTTTTATTTCTTCAACTAATATCATTGTTTACAGTGATTAAACACAACCAGTGCTAGTAAAAATTCGAATGGAAACTACTAAAAACTCAAATAGAAACTACTAAAAAAACTGCTCACATAAATAAACTAAAACTGTTAAAAACCGTTCCATCTTCTCTCCCCAATCTGTATCAGATCCCTCTGTCTTAAAGATCGTTGTTGTGCTTTGTGCAATGTTTGCTGACAGCACCCTCTCTATTGCTCCCAAGTCCAATATTCTCATTTTCACTCTTGGCAAACCACACACGAAACTTGTTGGCAGACCCTAGATGCACTTTGTTGTGCAGGTAAACTATCTAATCCTCACTTGAAACAAATGCGAATTTTCTCCTTCTTTGGCTGCGTAGTCCTTTGAGTTATTTGGTTTGCAGATACCAGAGTGGAGCGGGTTATCAAATGCTAGAGTTACTATAGTCGGTGACGTGTTTCCTCTTCCTAAAGACCAGCAGGTATCTTAATTAAAAAGTACCTTCGATTGCTACAGTTATTCATAAATTCGTCAAAATTGAAACCTACTTTTAGTTTCATTAAGTCACAAGTGTTGCGCGTGTCAATAGGAATGGGCTCATAAGCAATACATATCCAAGCATCAACAAGGAAACTCCCAACAATGGGGAAATTTCTACTACTTCCGAATGGAAAACATCAGGTATCTCGGTACTTTATCCTCTTAGACTACTTGGTTTATGACTGTCAAGGCTCACATATGAAATAGAATCTGTAAGGTAGGTTTTCAAGCTTCTTGTTAATCCATCAGGGACATAATTTGTATCAGTGGCTTTGGCACAATTGCATGGGTTAATGTTAAGGAATATGAAAGTGTGAAGCCTGATAAGATTGCGGTCGATGGCGGCAAACTAAATCTGAAGGTTACAAAATTTTAACTTAAGCCTATAACCGTAGCTTTCACGCTTAAACCTGTGTCTGAAATTTCCATCAATGTCTGCAAGAGTTAAATATTATATACTCAAAACCCTTAAGCAATTTTTATCTACCGAATCAGAGATTGACGATGCTGCCATTGATAATTGATAGACAGCAAAGGAATTGATATCCGTGTTCGTTAAGGCGCATAGGTACAAAATTCTGGTGTAAATCCTCCATAATTGATATCCGTGTTGCCAGAGCACATAAGTTTCATTCTAATGTTACTAAATATTTTTAGAGAGATTTTTTTTTAACTGTTACACATATCCTTAACAGGACTCCTTCTGTCCTTTTGAAAGGGAAAACTCTTTTGAAGTGTTCTCCTTGGAGTTGTTCCCAAGTCTGAACATTTGAGGATTTTCAGTTGCTTGTGCTTTGCAACGACCAACAAGATTGGAGAGACAAGTTTGATCCAAGAGCTACTAAGTGTATTTTTATTGGCTATTCTTTTGGACAAAAGGGATATAAACTTTTTTGCCTTGAATATAAGAAGATTTTTCTTTGCAGAGATGTGGTATTCTTTGGCATATCGTTCTCTTTCATAGTATTAAACCTGACAATAATGGTGAGACACCTACCGATGGTACTCTTCACGAGGGTCTTGGTGATTTTCATACTATTCCCAACCTGAGCTTCCCAGCACAGATTTCAGTTCCAATGAAGAGCTAACTTAGTGCTTATCAACGTGCTCCTATGACCGTTGGCTTTGGAGGGGGTTAGTTATTGCAAGCAAATGTCCCACACCTTTATCTATAACTCATGACATTACTAGCACTAATCAAAGGCGAGATATTATTGAATTTGTTCCTCTTCATCGTTTAGGCAGAAACCACTATCCACCAATCAAGTATAACGATTATGTATGTGATTCAGTTGTAGTTTCCTTACCTCATTATTTTGGCGATTCTATCTCCTATGACCAATGTACCCCATCCCCCAATATATGCATTTTTTGTGTTCCGCTGACTTGACCAAGGAACCCAATTCATATGCACAAGCTAGCAAGAGTCTTGTTTGGGTCGCTGCCATGAAGGAAGAGATAGTTGCTCTTGAACTTAATGAAATCTGGTCGTTTGTTGATTTACCCAGAAACAAGACTTTAATGGATTGCAAATCAGTTTACAAAGTCAAGCTGAATTCAGATGGTTCTCTTTTTTTATTTGTTTCAAAGTACAAAAACAAAAGACCACGAGAGTAAAGCCCAGAAGAGAATATAAAGAGAATTACAGACACCCAGGAATAGCCGACGAACTAAACAAGGACCATTCATGACGAGCATCTTTATTTGCCAATCTATTCGCCTGGACATTAGCTTCTCGACGCACCAAAGAGATTCTCCAGTTACTATTATCAATTAACAAACGGGCACAATTTTTGACAGACAGATCATCTGATAATATAGGGCTTTTACCAGTCATCAGCAACTTAACCAATTCAGTACAATCAGTTTCAAAAATACAATAGTGCCAAGCCTGCGTCGTAGCCCATTCCAACGCCTGAGACATAGACAACACTTCAGCCATCAAGCAAGAAGACACGAAATTTTGAAAACCAGCTTTAGCAGCCAATACGCTTCCAGTGTTATCTCTTACAACACAGCCATATCTTGCTCTCGATAAGAATGGAGTCCATGAACCGTCGCAGTTTATTTTGATGTAAGGAAGTTTTGGACATTCCCATATCAGTCCACCAGATTCATCAATTGTGCCAAACTTAAAAGACAAAGTTGTTATAGCTTCAGCCTGCCTTCTAGTAGAGTAGGTTGCCGTGAGAACATACATACCCTCCTTTTCATGAGCCAGTTCATTTCTGCAATACCGTAGTGTTCTAAGCCCACTTAACATTAAAACTAGTTGTTCCATAGATAATTTAGGAACCCAGTACCAAAGCCAGTCAGCAACATCACCAAAGTTTGTAATAACTATCCAATGTTTAAATCCGAGACAAATCCAAAAATGCTGATGCCCACCAGCACTTAAGAAAAATATGTATCGTCATTTCCTCTGCATAGTTTCAAAACCAGCAATGGGTATAATTACCACAGCCTCTTTTACGTAAATTTAAACCAACTGGGAGGGTGTTATGGAAAAGTCTTCATTTAAAGATCTTAACTTTTTCTTGGACTCAAGCTCGCCAAATTGTTTTCCAAAATATAGAGCATTGAGATATGTCAGAATTTACACCTCTGTAGGACAGAACTTCTTCATCACTTACCGCCTTGAGACATTTATATGCAGATTTAACCGAAAATAACTGCTAGAATCCCCAACCCAGAAAATAGAATTATCTTGATTATATTGTATCCAAAATTTTGCCTTCATACCAACCCTCCAGATTCCCTTCCATACAGATGAGGAAGATTGCCTCAAGTGAGAATCAAGGAGGGAACAGTGGAAGTATTTAACTTTAAGACACTGGTTAATCAAGGAATTTGGATTTTCAAGGATTCGATAAAACTGCTTGACCAAAAAAGCCTCATTCATCAGTTCCAAATCTCTAAAATTCATGCCACCTTCCTCTTTAGCCCTGGATAAAAGAAACTTATCTGACCAGTGAACTACCTTTTTCCTTTATGTGACCACCAGAAATTGCAAATAATACTTGACAGCCTCTTACAGATAATAGATGGTAATTTGAAAATCGTCATAACACACTGCGGTATTGATTGAAGAACAGACTTTATTAGTACCACTTTTCCAGCTGCTGACAAAATATCGCATTCCACCCCGAAACCATACTAAGTGTTCTCTTCACCAGGAACTTGAATAAATCACACTTTTTCCTTCCATAATTCATTGGAAGACCAAGATATTTAGCATGTGAATCTACTTCCTTAACACCCAAAACTTCAGTAAATAAAATTCTTTTTTCATCAATTACATTCCTGTTGCATAGCACTTCAGATTTCAGGAAGTTAATTTTCTGCCCCGACAGGAATTGATACTCCTCCAAAATATGTCTTAGCATCATGATATTCTGGTAAGTAGCTCTCAGATAGAATATGTTATCATCAGCAAAAAAAAACAAGTGATTTAATGTTGGAACTCCCCTGCCCATCACAATCCCCTCTAAGCGCTTAGCATCCACAGTAAAGTCAATAGCACTAGAAAGCCACTGAGCACAAATGAGAAATAGATACGGTGATAGGGGATTACCCTGTCTAAGTCCCCTTTTGGGTGTAAATGAAGCTGAGCTAGTATCATTAATCTTCACTTTATAAATGACAGATGAAACACATTCCATAATAAGATTAACCCATTGAACTGGGAACCCCATTTTCAATTGGAAAGCTTTAATGAAATCTCATTCAACACGATCATAAGCCTTACTCATGTCTGTCTTGAGTGAGAGGAATCTCATTCTACTTCCATGATGAGACTTAATAAAACATCCCATTTCATGTGCAAGAAGGAAGTTATCAGTAATTAGACGACCTGCTATAAATGCTCCTTGAACCTCTGAAATAACCTCAGGTAGAATACATTTTAGTTTATTTGCAAGAATTTTAGTAACAATCTTACCAGAAACATTGCATAATGAAATAGGGTGTCTACTCTGCAAGGATCTCTGGATTTTGGAATTCAGGATATCACCGTATCATTTACACCTTTTTCAAGCTTCCCTTCATTAAGCATTTTCAAAATATTCCTTGTCACATCACTGCCTACCAAATTCCAAAATCTTTGGAAAAAACTGGCTGAAAAACCATCCGGACCCGGGGTTTTTGTGGGATACATCTGAAAAACTACTTCTTTGACTTCCTGAGGGGA
>JAWWMW010105113.1:0-10647 GCA_035048345.1 Echeveria elegans
TAGCTGAATCGTACCGAAGGCCTGCTATGAATGAGGTTGTGATAGAATTAAAAATGTGTCAGGATATGGAGAATGTACGAAAGTATCAAGGTTACCAGAATGCGTACCCCGACATCAACTCATTTACCCCTGCACTGTCCCTCAGCACTATGTGTCCTAAAGCTCGATAAGTTGATCTTTGAACTTCGTTTATCATCGGTTTACCGAAGTTATAAGCGTGGAGTCACTTTTGATGAATCATGTTTCTCATTTGTGGTTATTGATCTTGTGTTTTAAAGAAAAATGATTTTAACATGAGAAAGTTGTAAGAAAAATTTGATCTCATTATACCTTTTTTTTTAATTTTTTATTTACAACCAAACACACAATTCATTTTCACTCATTTTTTTTTAAATTTTCCTTTCCTCTCCTTTTTTTTTCCCGCAACCAAACAAGACCTAAATGTGTAATTTTAATCTATAGGTAAAATAAGCAACACATTTGCAATGTTGAAGCAAAAATTCAAGCTCATGGAATCACATCCCAATTGCAGACGCTCTTCTCATATATAAAAAACCTGCCGCTCCTCCAGCTATCCGAAATGACAAACTATTAAAAATCTAACTATAAAGCTCGAACTTGCAACTCGTTGATACTAAAGTTTAATACAAACTCCCGATCTTGGCTAAGCTATACTGGTTATCGGACAATCCACGTGATCAGCATTGTCAGCTGGAGCAGCGGACAATCGATGTTTCGGACTCTTTTCAACCAGCGTTCCAGTAGAAAAGGGGAAATTTAGGAGAAAAAAAAAAGTATATTGTAAAATGGTGCATAGTGGAGTCATATCCACCTGTTGGTTGCAGTCAATGAAGTCTCACGTGCGCACATACCACAACAATGAAGAAGAATAACTCAACTCAACCCTCTCCATTTCCAATCACAAACATGTCTCCACATCTCCCAATCGACGACTCATCCCTCTCCGCCGCCGACGATCGCAGCATCGGAATCCTACCATTCCTCTCCTCCTGGCTACACCGAACTCGCCGCGCACCTCGATACATCATACTCCTAATCTGCTCACCGATACTCATCCCTTTCATATGCCTCTCTTTACCATTGATTTGCTTCGCTGAGTTATGCATCCGCGTATGTCGACGACGACGGAGGGAAATAGCGGATTCGAATCATGTTCGGATACGGCAGCAGGAAGTGGAGGAAGATGTGGAGGATGGTAGGGAAGTGAGGCTGTTACAGAGATATTTGGAGGATCAGTTGAGTTTGGTTAGATCGGTTTACGAGTGTGGTGATGGGGATGAAGAGGAAGGGGATTGTGGAATTAGGGATTTTGACTTTTTTCCAGCTGGTCAACCGCCGCTTCTCATACGTTCGTAGAAATTGATAATTTTTTTTTTGTTCGTTCGTTAGACATGTAATACTTGTCTATTGTACTACTGATTTGAGAATTGGTAGATGGTACAGCCTGTTTCATGAAATAGTTTTTATTTTTAATGAAATGCTTTTTTATATATAAAATTTATTCTTTTGGATCAGACAACTTTAGACTAAAAGCGAATGTGGTTGACGTGAATTTAAATAAAAGGAGTGATCAATTGAGATTTATGAATAATACTATCTTCGAATCATTTGAAAAGATGATATTTGACACGATAGATAGACTAGATTGTAACACATCACTATGAAGGTTCAATTAAATGCACTTCAGTGAAATATAATATACACTTATACGTCAAATATGCACTTACCATATTATTATAACACATCACTCTGAAGATTCAACTAAATGCACTTCAGTAAAATATAATATGCACTTATATATATCACATGTGTACTTAGTTTAATGAAGACAACAACAATTCTAATGATATGTTTTTACGTGAATCCTTGATTTAACATGCTCTCAATTCAATGAAACTAATAGTGCTTTTTTTTAACTTGCAATATTAAGCAAGACCAACCTACCAGAGTCAATCTTGAGACACCAATAAACGGTTTTAACTGTTAAAAGGCTGCTTTCCAAAGAGGCAGCCAAATAAGGAAAGAGGGTTTTGAGATAAACTTCACTTTGTTGTTAATTTTTTTCCCAAGTAAATTTTGTTTCTTGGAAAAAAGTTGATGGTTCACTGAAATTGAATAGATGAGGGTGTAAGAAATTCAGAGATTAAAGGGTAAATATTGAAAATGTGATTTTTATAAATTAAATGGATAGTTATTAAACGAAAATTGTGCATTTATTATGCACTTCAATTTTCGTGTCACGCACTACCACTGATATTTAATGACCAGAAGAATTCATCACCTACCAATTACCAAAACCTCTCCCCACCAAATTCCTTCTAGTTGGTTTGAACCAGAATCAACCATGATCTAAATACTTTAAAATTTTGGAACACATTTTATATTCAACGGAAGCCCAATATATAGTTATTTATCATAAATAAAATATTACGTTAGTTAAAAATGAAAATTTTGCATTAGTTTGATTGTACGTACAATTGAAAGTCATACAAAATTTAAGAACAAATTATGTGCTCGTACAGTACAGTCGTAGTAAGTGAATGCCTATAAATTTGTTGTCGAACTTGTCAGAAAATTAAAAACTATTCATTTTAATTCAAATACGATTTATCGAATCATAACGGTTCAAAGAAAAAGCAATGGTTTGATAATATAGTTATCGTGTCACCAATGTTCGTTGAGATAAAAATCATTTTTTTTAGTGTCATATACGACTAGTTTGCCGTTGTGTGAATGCTAAAATGCATAGACTTATAAATGTTCGGATCGAATGCAATTTACAGCGGTAGCTGCTATAGAACACAAATTCACACATTTTGTAAAACCTAAGTGTACGATATAATAGATTCAAACAATAGAGTCAATAAAACCACATTTGACGTTGGCTGCTGGCTGCCAAAGAAAAGAAAGCAGCCGAAAACACCGTCCAAAAAGCAGCAACAATTAAAATAATATTAAATAAACACAAAATTCAATTTTTTTTTAAAAAAATTAATAAATTAAATTGTGCAAAGCAAGGACACAGTTCGCAAGGCGACCACTTCGTATTAATCCACCACTCCAGATCCTTCGTCTCTCTCTGTCTCAACTACTCCGATCTCCGCTCTTCAGTTTTGGCTGCTGCCGTCTGTTCGTCTGCTGCTTGAAGCTTCAATTTTGATTCAGTTCATCGGGATCGGATTTCGGCAGCCATGGGTGAGCTTTCGGCTCTGCTGCTTGCACTATATCTGTTTATCATCATCCGATTGGATTTCGATGGTTGATCTGTGTGTATCTGATTGTTTTTTTTTTATTAGTTTAGAGATTGTAAAGGACTTGGCTTTGTAATTTGGGTTTTGAAAGTAAGGATTGAATTTAGGGTTTAATGGTATTTGGTGCTTTTTTTAATGAGTTTGAGATTTGTTGAAATTGAAGCTGTGCAGGAGGAGGGGTTTGTTAATTGGTTTCGAGTTTTGACTTTGTGTTGGATGGATTTGTTGCGGTTGCTTATATTGTGGTCGTGGTATGGTTTGTGCTTTGAGTTGATTTGATTGGTGTCAATGAGGATTTTTATGTTATAAAACAGTTCAATAACAGTTTCTGTGTCCATTTCGAGTTTTGACTTTGTGTTGGATGGATTTGTTGCAGTTGCTTATATTGTGGTCATGGTATGGTTTGTGCTTTGAGTTGATTTGATTGGTGTCAATGAGGATTTTTATGTTATAAAGCGTGTACAATTGTTCAAAAGTTGCTATGTGTTGTCAGTTGAGAATGATTGCCATTTTTTATATATTAGCGTCTGGCAGTGGAAATTGTTCTGCTGAAGCGGATTATTTAACAGTTTGGTGGTTTAGATCTTCGGTAACTTGAATTCCATACTGGTTTTGAGTTTCTTTGTGATCATTGAAATCGCTATAAACCAACATCATGACTTTGTCAGGGGAACTAAAATGCATACTGCTAATTACAGTGCTATGTAAACCTCGTTGTACTGAATTTGTTACTCTCCATCTAAGGTCAAGGAGATGAGAGTTGTTCAACTCAGCTAATTGATGGAGATGGAAACTTTAATGTGGAGGGTGTTGCTAAATTTATGGAGCAAGTCAAGCTAGCAGAATGCGGACTATCATACGCTGTTGTATCCATCATGGGCCCGCAAAGCAGCGGTATGTCGGTACACTGTCTTACAGTATGCACCTGCAAGTTCCTTTGTCGCATGCGATACTATTTATATCAATAGGATAGCAGTGTGTGCTTCGTCACAGTAGCTAATATACAATCTGACAATAAAAAGTTTTAAGTTGACCATAAAATTATTTCTTATATTTTACAACTTTCTCATCTGTGCTGGAGGAAATATCATCTCAAAAATACATCTTCCATTTGAAATTTTGATGCCAAATGTTCTTTATATTCACTGTAGGAAAGAGCACATTGTTGAACCACTTGTTCCACACCAACTTCAGGGAGATGGATGCATTTAAGGGAAGGCAAGTTTTATTTTACCACTGAGCATGCATTTTAAGTTTATGATGGCTCGAAATCTGTAATCAATCTCCATTTAGAATATTGCTGTTCAGAGTACTGACTGTTAGAGATTTACAGGTCTCAAACCACCAAAGGAATTTGGATGGCTCGATGTACTGGAATAGAACCAACTACTATTGTAATGGATTTGGAGGGTACTGACGGACGAGAACGAGGAGAGGTGATAATGCAGCCTATACATTGCTAACTTCCTTCAACTCCATCGAGCTTTTGTTTTGCTATTTGGCATGCTGTTTTGATTTTCATAGATTCAGATTGTCGTGGGTAGTGTTAATGGCAAAACTGTATGTATATGTTGATCTCATCTCAGCTGCCTAAATATAGTCATTTTGTCAAAATCATTGTTTCCCAACCCTCTTTAATATTCAATTTTCATCTTAATTACTATATTCTATTTGTTGGATTCAGGATGATACTGCATTTGAAAAGCAGAGTGCTCTCTTTGCCCTTGCCGTTTCAGATATCATGATGATTAACATGTACGTAATCCAGTGCTACAAATATTTATTTTTCATCCATTAAACTGTGACTTGCAGTAACATTTGAACATAAAGCCAAACCATTAACCGTACACAGGTGGTGTCATGATATCGGTCGTGAACAGGCTGCAAATAAGCCTCTTTTGAAGACTGTGTTTCAGGTACACCTACATTTTGGCGTAGAATTGATTTTAATCTCTTATGTTGCAGTTTTTTAAAATGCAACTTAAATGTTTCTTCTATTGATGCAGGCCATGATGCGATTGTTCAGTCCACGAAAGACCACTCTTATGTTTGTCATTCGTGATAAATCACGGGTTTGTACCTTTTTATCTCGGAACGGCCACTTACTGTTGAAGTTGTGACAGTTACCTATTATATGCATTATTACAATGCTATGCATGCACTTCTTTTTTCCTAAGCCTGAACATTTTTTTCAGACACCGCTCGAAAATTTGGAACCTATCCTAAGAGAGGATGTCCAGAAGGTAATATCAATGTCTGGCTACTTTACTGCATACCATATGCATGGTTTTCTAAAAGTTTCATTGGTAGCAGATTTGGGATTCGGTTCCAAAGCCGGCAGCACACAAAGATACACCATTGAGTGAATTTTTTCAAGTAAGCTGGATGTTGTCTTTCATCATCATGTGCTTTATTGCTTCCATGGAAACCATCTCAAACACCATCTACTTCCTAGGTTGAAGTTACAGCACTCTCCAGTTACGAAGAAAAAGAAGAACAGTTTAATCAGCAGGTCAGATGGGTTTCTGTGTCCATTATTGAACTGTTTTTGTGAAAATTAAATATCTAATTAGTCAACAATAGGTGCCTGCTAATTTAAGATTTCCTGGCAATGAACTGTGTTTGGTAGTCAATTGCCAGTGCTTACTGAAAAAGTATTTGGTTATGGTGTCCTGAACGTAATATTTTATTGATGTGTAGGTTGCTGAACTGAGACAAAGATTCTTCCATTCGATTGCACCTGGTGGCCTTGCCGGAGATCGACGAGGTGTGGTTCCTGCTTCAGGTTTCTCCTTTAGTGCTCAGCAAATATGGAAAATTGTCAAAGAAAACAAAGACCTTGACCTTCCTGCCCATAAGGTTGATACTTTTTACTTTACGATATTATTTACTGTGTACTCGATGCGGGTTATACTTATAAATTCATCTGCTGTCAGGTCATGGTGGCTACTGTTCGCTGTGAAGAGATTGCCAATGAAAAGTATTTGAAATTTGCCTCCAATGAGGTTGCGCCTCTTGTCATGTAGTATTTTTCCTCTTCTTTTCGATGCTTTTGTGCAGTAAAAACTAAATGTGTACAATTTTTTTATCACCAACAGTTATGGTGTCAACTAGAAGAATCAGTGCAAACTAGTCCAGTGTCAGGGTTTGGAAAGAAGATTAGTTCACTTCTTAGTACCAATCTTTCAGAGTAAGAGTTCCCTCTTTGTTTCACATCGTGGAGTTCTTTGAAAAACATTACCGTTATCAGTACTTGCGCTTATTTGATTCTGCATGCCTCTGATTAAAAAGAGTGAACATCTTCACATTTGTGGCCGCCCTTGTTCATTTACAGATACAACTCTGAAGCTATCTATTTTGATGGAAGTGTACGCGCCGCAAAGCAAAAGCAGTTAGAAGAAAAATTGCTTCAAGTAAGAATCTGTTATATGCCAATCATTCCATTGTGATGGATGATGCTATGACAATCATCAAATTGTGGAATGCGAAAAACATACCATTTAACTATCTTTTACTAACCAAATTTAATTATTAGTTAAATACCAAAAGACTTCTAGTTGGCACTATTTAACTGCGCAGCAACAACATGCTGGACTTTCTTGTTTAAATACCCTTTCCAAAGATTTCATAGCTTATGTTTTGTATAGATATGTGTATTTAGTATTCATTTTGTTTAATTACTGATATCATTATTTTCATGATTAGCTTGTGCAACCGGCATTCCAAACTATGCTCAGCCATATTAGATCGGAAACTCTAGATACATTCAAGGAGTCACTTGAGAAGACTTTAAATAATGGTGAAGGATTCTCAGTGGCTGCAGAGAGTTGCACCTTATCAGCCATGAATAAGTTCGACGAAAGATGTAAAGGTGCAATATCTTGACTGCATACTATTCACAAAACAATCAATATATATATCAATCGAGTTCCAAATACTACGATCATAGAATGCTGAATGATCACGCGCGCTATTCGGTCTACAGGTATTGTTATTGAGCTAGCTAACTGGGACACGACTAAAGTAAGAGATAAACTCCAGCGTGATATAGAGGCTCATGTCGCTGCTGTACGAGCTGCCAAATTGGCCGAACTTGCAACAATATATGAGGTATTTACTTGTCTTTAGTAAATATAGGGAAAAAATTCCTGGATGGTTTGTTCTTTCTCCGTTTTGACACCTAAGTTTGTGGATTATGCGGACATGAATTCTTTCCGGCGTATACTCAATGCTCAGATTCTTTTTGTTGCTTTTGCATCAGACAAAACTCAATGAAGCGCTATCAGGACCCATTGAAGCACTTTTAGATGAAGCTGGCGAGGGAACTTGGCCAGCAATACGAAAACTTCTCAAAAAAGAGACCGAATTAGCTGTATTTGGACTCTCCAACGCTCTTAAAGGATTTGACATGGATGAAATATCTAGGGAAAAGATGCTTGCAAAGTTGAATACATACGCCCATACTCTGGTAGAATCAAAGGCAAAAGAAGAGGCTGGAAGAGTTCTGATGCGTATGAAGGATAGGTAGAGTATCTCAAAAGTCAGAGTCGTGTCACAGTATTGATTGTGGTGGTTGTAATTGTGGTTTTACGAACACTATCATTTGCAGGTTTGCAACATTGTTCAGCCGTGACTCGGACTCGATGCCACGAGTTTGGACAGGGAAGGAAGACATCCGTTCAATCACAAAAACTGCTCGATCTTCGGTATGAAACAAAATTCAGAGGCAGCATTATGGTGGTGATTGATTTATTGTTAGTTTAGAATGAAATTCTTATTCTTATTTTCCTCAGTCCTTGAAGTTGCTCTCTGTGATGGCTGCTGTTCGTTTGGATGAGGAGAGTGATAATATTGAAAGTACCTTATCCTCTGCATTGATTGAATCTGGTAACAATGCTGCTGCCAAGAGATCAATCACAATGGGTGACCCACTGGCCTCAAGCTCTTGGGAAGAGGTGCCCAATTTTACAGATCCCATAGAAATGTTTACATCTAGTAGTATTGCATGCACTACTGCCATATAATGAGAATGCTTGCGCAGAGATGATGGCATTGTTTTTTGCCTTTGATCGTAATCACGTACTGGCTCTCTTAGCTATTTTTTGAATGGCAATCTTGGCATTGTAATCATGCATTTTCTGTGTTTCATCAAATTGTTTCATGTCTTTATTATTCATTGGGTAATCATTTCTTGTTCTATACATTGTTCAATGAAGGTTCCGTCCTCAAAAACACTGATTACTCCAGTTCAGTGCAAGTCGTTGTGGAGGCAGTTCCAGACTGAGACTGAGTACAGTGTGACTCAAGCAATAGCTGCTCAGGTATGACGCTTGTTTTGAAATTGAAGGAGATCATTTGATCCGACTGCCCTTTCTTCATACAATGAACTCTTTTGAATTTTACATTTATTGAATCTCTGCATTAAATGCTGCAATTTATTACTGTTTGGATTTAGTGTAGTTGTCTGAGTCTGCCGAATAAATCAGTCTAACGGTTTGGAATACAATTGTTGATGCTTTTCAGGAAGCAAACAAGCGTAATAACAACTTTATGCCACCTCCATGGGCTATAGCTGCCCTGGTTATATTGGGATTCAACGAGTTTATGACGCTTTTAAGGTGCACAATTTTATTTATGTGAAAGTAATTACTCCCGTTTATCGTTGTTGTTTTTTTCAGTGCAACTCTCTAATTGTTTTTGTTATATGTTTGTGTCAGAAATCCATTGTGGCTTGGTGTGATTTTTGTTGCGTATCTATTAATAAAAGCTATGTGGGTTCAACTTGATATCTCTGGAGAATTCCGCAATGGCGCAGTGAGTACATACTACTGTCCAGTGCACTTCTTCAAACATCTCTTTGGAACGCAACTTTAATCGTAAAATGTCCTGTTGCAGCTTCCTGGGCTTCTTTCTCTATCAACCAAGTTCCTCCCAACCGTCATGAACCTTCTTAAAAAATTGGCAGAACAGGGACAAGCACCACCCCAGACCGCAATTCCTCAACACACCTATATGCAAGCATCAAAAAACATGTACAATGGAGTAAACAGCACCACCAGTTACACTTCCAGCGCCTCTTCTGAAATCACTTCAACTGACGATGGGAGTGAACCCTCGAGCTCTTCAAAATTTGATTAGAGAATGTGAAATTACTGAAAGAGCTAAACCTACTCGTCTTAGCCTTATTGTTCAAAAGTTGTGCCATTCAGGGTTGTTGCACCACCATACTCCCTTTATATGAAGGCCAGGGACAGATAATATTCTTTGAGGTGCCAAAACACTCTTGCAAAAAGAGATGGATGAAGGTCTCCGTGATTCTATATAGCAACATTAATATCATACACTGTCCGCAGGTTGTCCTCTATTTGTTTTTAATATATTGCCGCTGGCTCAGTTGTGATTGCAACTGTTGTTTTGACATGCCAACTACTGTTTTTTATTGTTTGTCCATTCCCTGTAACTTAAATTTCACAATCTCCCCTAATTATTGTAATTTTGAAAATTATATAGAGTAAATTGTGCAAAATCACCCTTATAAAGTACCTGTTTTCACAAAACCACCCATATAACAAAAGTTTTCACAAAACCACCCATATGCCGTTTTTTGTATGGAATTTCCTTTCAGAAAACACTTTTACGTCCCGTGTGGTTGCGTGAAAAAAAGTGAGGAAAGAAAAAAATTAAAGAAATTAATTTTTTCATGAGAAAGTTGTAAGGAAAATTTGATCACAATTTGTCTATTTTTTGCATTTTTTTCCTTAGGCTCTGTTTGGTTGCGAGGAAAAAAGAAGAGGAAAGAAAAATTTTGAGTGAAAATGAAATTATGTGTTTGGTTGTAAGGGAAAAAAATAAAATAAAAAGACAAATTGGGATTAAATTTTCTTTACAACTTTCTCATAAGAAAATCGTTTTTCTTTAATTTTTTCTTTCCTCACCTTTTTCTCCGCAACCAAACGGACGTTAATTACAAAAAAAAAAAAAAATTGTGGCGAAAGGGCTGCCATCTTAGCTTCACCAGACTGAATGAACATTTATATACGCTTGCTAACACAATTTTCTCTTGAGCCGGAGCAAGTATA
Organism: Echeveria elegans; assembly: GCA_035048345.1. Taxonomy (NCBI): domain Eukaryota; kingdom Viridiplantae; phylum Streptophyta; class Magnoliopsida; order Saxifragales; family Crassulaceae; genus Echeveria; species Echeveria elegans. Next base: position 10,352 of record JAWWMW010105113.1, read on the forward strand.
AGTACTCTGACAACACCAACAGAGACCAGCCCCGCCGCCACGGCATCCTTAGAGTTGGCGAACTCTGAATTGGAAATTTGACACACTCGATTCAAAATCATGAACGGCTTTTCGGTCAATTTCCTCATCAGCAGAAATTCTACCTGAAAGAACAAAAATATGAACACAAATTTAAAGTCACATGCTAAAAATTTGGGTTTATTAGCAAAAATTACCCAAAAAATACAGGTTTTTGAATTCGTCACCCGTAAAATATGATATTAGTCAAAACCACCCATAAAAATATTTTTTTAAGT
>JAWWMW010105124.1:0-10647 GCA_035048345.1 Echeveria elegans
ACACAACATTGTTGTTGTTGTTTTCAACCTTGGTGATGGAATTCTACAATTCCGGTCACTGCCTTTATATCAGCACTTTGTTGCTGATTTTCTACACAAAAAATAAATTATTAGGAAGAGGTTTCAAATTTCATAACATCGGTCCTCTATGTTATTAGGCCTACTGTTTTTTCCTTTCTTCCTGAGAATATTTAGCCAGCTGTTAAATGGTGCATTATTGAGTTAGGCAGACAAATGCTAAAATGTTGAAGCTTTATCACAGTCCATGAAGACTTCAATTTATTTATATAATACCAGAAAGAGCAAAGGGTGATAAATACATAGACAGTATAATGAGCATCAGGTAGCTCTTGTTGACATGCCAACTGAGTGACCTGCCCACCACATTTATAGCTCTGACTAGTAGCAATAGTACTCTTCATCACTGAATTCAGGTATACCCCATTCACTTGGCTGGAAGTTCAGCAGGGAGCTTATGACTTGGTCAGCAGATTCACCATAGGAGGAATCAAGCCTTGGGTCTGGAACCATAACCACGGACCTGCATGCCATGCAGCGCACCAAATGTACACTATTGTCGTCAAATCAAGTCTCCAAACAATGAGATGCGCACACGCAAATTGATGTGTGTAAACAACTTAGTTTTTTTTGTATGTTTTGTATTTGCCATGACATAGTTCAAGTTCTGTGAAGCTTAAGTTTGTTTTGGATTGTTACTTAAAAGGCTGTTGCTAAAACTGAAATTATTGTCCATTCAGTGCGTAGTTAGCATATCCATTTTACCAAACAAGAATTCAAAATGTCCAGCCTCGAAAAGGAACCATGTCGTCATAAGTCTTGGCTTTCGAGTTGAATGAAGGGTGGGAACCGGAATATGTTAGCGTTTCACAGTCAGATGCGATTTCCTTCGTAACTTAATGATTGAACTTTCTCCAAATAAAATTGAATACTTTCAGCAACTGCTTATTGTCATGCAGACTATATGAACTTACATGCCAGCGGTCTTGGCAGCACGAACTCCAGCAGGGGCGTCTTCAAACACAAGAATCTTTGATGGATCAATAGGGCCATTCTGTCCCAACAGAATGCCAATGTCAGCAGCCCCTTCCATAATATAAATTGGAAATAAAAAGATCAAAATTGTTACCTCGAATCTTTTGGAGGCAACTAAGAAAATGTCAGGAGCTGGCTTTCCCTGTTTAACTTCAGGATCATCAGCAAGCACAACATGGTGCATATGTGAGAACAAATCTGCATGGTTCTTTGTTTTTAACTCAAAGTGACTTTTGTGTGACCTGCATGAAAAGTTTATCAAAAAACGATGAGCGACGAGGCTCATAAGTAATGTTTTTGTTTTGTTGTATCTATTAAATACTGATTGATTGGTGAAATTTTGGTACCCTGATGCTACGCAGATGGGCACTCCAGAGTTGTAAAAATGCTTAACCAAACGAAGGGCTCCTAAACCAGAAAAAAAGTACACATTAGCTGACTGCAAGACAGGACGCAAATGTCGTCTGGTGTTCACAAATGAGAAGAAGAAAGAATATAAGACGACCTGGCATGGCTTCAGTGTAACGAAACATTTCTCGAAGCATACTTTCCCTCTCGGCAAGGTAGTCTTCAGGAGTTAGCCTATCTGCCAGTCCGGTCTCTTCAACACAAACAGTGGCAGCTTCCATGGCTTTCTTCCCCAACATCTTTACCTTAACAGACCAGTCAAAACGTTTACCATATCTTGCTAGGATGATCCTTGAGGCTTCAGTACAGTACTTCTCTGTGTCTGCAACAACAGCAACTTTTCATATAATATATAAAATAAAATAAAATTGGGAGGAGGCTAAAGTACTAAAAGAGAAAAATGAAACAAAAATAAAGGATGGTACCAAGCAAAAGTCCATCCATGTCAAAAATGACATGAGTGATCTGTGGTCTGCTGAAAAAAGCCTCTGAACCCATTTGACCGCTAGCCGGGAGCATTCGATCGGTGACTAATGGGAGAAGGGTGGGTGTAATGTTAATGTATAGGAAGGAGAAGCTATAAATAAAGAGCAGTGTAGCTAAAGGGCTGTAATTTACATGGGTTAACCAAACATGACATGTGCAAATAATGCGTTAGAAAGAAAGAAGCAAATACTGACTTGGGAAAACATGTTACAAATAACGTACGTTGCAAGCATGTGGGAGCTATCCATTATTTTCACGCATCTATATACTTATTTAGGTGGAATTTTATAGTGTGATGTGCAACAAACAAACTGATTCACATGTTGGCAATAGGCAACAACAGCAGTAATGAAAAGTGGAGTTGGAGAGGAGTCCATCAATGATGCTGCACATGCACTGGTCCAGTTAATAGGAAGATCACTAAACCTGCAGCTCCCCAAGAAGACGGTTCGTACGTGCACGTGCATTTAAATATCTATCTACCCAACCCACCAGTGGAATATTCTGGCAGACAACACCAGATTCTCATGTAGTAGTAGTAGTATCTTCACAAATAAATAAAATAGAAATAGTAGAACTGCACAAAAAACAGCACATTTCGAATGCACATATACAAGCAACACAATGTGCGCGCTTGCGTGGCAGTGCAGCACTGGTCAGGCGCAGGTGACAGCATTTAGAACTTGGAGAAGAGAAGAGGAGAGGATGTGTAAAATACGATAGGGACATTGATATGCAAAGATATGAAAATGGTGATATTTAGGCCTTGTGTACTTGCAGAGCAGCCTAGCTTGAGTTGAGTTGGGCTGAGCGAAGGACATGTTACTGACATTGTATATGGTTATCAGGTTATGGACCTTACTGGCTATGGCTAGTTAGTAAAATCTCCTGGAGCGGAATATAAGAATTGTCTGTGTCTCTGTACCTGGCTAGCATTAACAGCATCCAACTACTCATCTCATAAAAAAGTACTGTACCATTCATTTTAACTATAAGCGGACTGCATTCACAATTCACGTCAGGGTACTGTGCAGTGGTGAACTACTAAAATGGGAAGGCTAGAACATCCCAGTCTCAGTCACAGAACATACCAGCAATTTATAAATCCGAAAAGAAAGAAAAAAACACCTCTGTGCGGTCTACATTGTGTTGTGTGACGTCGGTGTCCGTCCATTCTCTTTTTCAAATTATATGGAGTAGCTAGTGATACTTCTTCCACATCCTCGGTGCGGTCTTGGTTGCTTCACATGAGTTTGGAAATGGGACCTGAAAAAATGAAGAAACACCCATGACAGCTGAGCTGACAATCGATTTGGGTGGGTCAGTTTGACAAGGAATTGCATCAAGACAAAATCCTACTTAAAAGCACATGTTCCTAACATGAATTTACTAGTACATGATTTGAATAAAAGAGATGCTCTTTCTCTTCGTCATCAAACACAAAACACTTGCCTTTTCGTAGCAACTAACAATTGCTCTGCTACATGAAGGATCGTGCTGCAGCCCCAAACACCATTTATATCAGCATCTGTAGGTCAAATAGTGATAATCATAAAATACAAATACTAACTCTGCCTGCCGTGAATGTTTGCTTGCTTCTGGGGCTGGTAAACCCCAATTAGGATGGGGGACACCAAGAGATCCACCCAATTTAAAGACTTTCTTTGGGTAATAATAACCCAATGGAAAGACCCCTAGCTGCAAAATCGTATCTCATAGCAAGTAAAGAAAAGCCAACATTCGAGAAACTACAAAATTCCCTCTCCCAAATAAAAATACAAAAATCTGGATTTACAATCAACAACTTAAAAAAATCACACAGACCAACAATTATAAGAATAATATATGCAGTTCCTGATATATGTCTATAACTTTGAAGACAGAAAATTTGAATGAAAGAAATTGCGCAAAATGATCTAACAATGTGCATTCCCAAGACCACTATTTAAAGTATGCCGTCGTTGCTTCTAGGAAACGCTATCAACAGCAAACATTCTAAAAAAATACAAGCTCATAAAACAACAGGACAATGCTCCAAAAACATTGATTTATAAATTCTAATAACAGGATGAACTTTAAAGATACAGGGTGCCTCACTTCCGTAGAGCAAAGAACACATCCAAACCTCATCAAAGCTGATAATGAACATACAAAACACTAGAGGAACGGTCAATCAATCAGCCATATAGACTCCAGTCTCGTACTTGTGATTCCCCTCATAAAAATCTTTATTTCCTTCTGAAGCAGGCAAAAGGGATATCCCAGACAATGTTGTGGCCCCCACTTTTGAAAATTTCACATATACCACAACATCAAGATCTTCTGCTTCATTGTCCGCACTTGAATCAACAGACATTCGCACTTTCAGCTTCCCTGGAGCTCCTTTCAGAGGAATCTGAGATACATGCCACCTTAACTCCTTGTCTGATCTGCTCAAGACAGCCTTAGGTGTAACTTTCAACAAAGAGGGATCAACCGGTAGTCTTAGAATGAATGTTACGTCCGTCAAGGGTGTCAAAAGATCTGGGTTGGACACATATTGTATCAAGACAGAGCGCAATGTCCCGCTCTGACGTTTAGTTAGCCGAACCCTCAAAGGTAGAGGAGTTAAACGGGGTAATAAGCTGTATTTTAGGACTGGAATGGGCTCATCAGAAGGTGCAGCCCTCACGTGAAACATTCCATAGCCAAGACTGCTCACTGAAGAGTTATGCATGACAAATCTCTTGACACCACCAGTACCATCCACTCTGAATGAAAATTCAGTTTCTTTGTCACCGGCAGATTTCTTAGGTAATGTTTGTAAATAAACTATGCCCATCAAGCCGGTTCTTGCAAGCAGTGACTCCCGAAATTCTGCATTAATAACTTCAGAAATATACATCTCGGGGCCTTTCATCTCAGGCTGTTTCACCACGAGTTTGTCTAGAGGGGTGCCAGTTCCACTTGAAGCTGAAGCAGGTGGCGCATCTGGCCCAGTTTGTAACAATTCAATCCCACTGAGGCCTGCAGCCTTTTTAACTTTACTGGGACCGACAAACTCAGATGCATCTAATCCACCACCAAAAGCCTCATCAAAGCCTTCAAAAGTTTCTCGAAGAGACTCCTCTTCTTTTCCAAACTCAATACCACCATAATCTCCTTCGAAGCCCTCGACGCTAATATGTGTAGGTTTGGTTGCCTCAGCAGGAGGAAGTGGAGTGACCTCAAGTCCAGCCAAAGATAACGTCAAATCGTTATTAGATGAGCTTTTGTTCTTCTTGAATCCATGAACAAGCTCCTCGGGCTTGTTAAGAGAATCACTTGCAGCAAACGGATCTTTCACTTCCGACAATTCCTCGTCTTTCTCTTGCTGCTGTTCCTGTTCACTCACAGCTGGGGCAAGGCTTGCAGCAAACTCATCACCAGCTGCCAATGTCTCAGTGGGAAGCTCAAACCGTGCATTTGAAAAAACCTCAATACCCGCTTCATGCTCAACAGAATGAATCTGGACACTGCTCCAGTTATCACCCCCGCGAATCATATTTTCTGTATCAATAGCTGAATGCACCATCTTAGATATCCCTTCTCCGTGCATAGAAGCCAGCATTGCAGACAGCCTAATATTACTGACCCCTCTCAGCACAATGTCCAGTGCCATATACACCTCAGCATACTTCCTATTAAGCTTCTCAGGGGTAACATCAACACCCCTACAAGCTGCCACGATAACATTCACACACTGATTCACAATACTAATACATTCAAACACATTATTAACTGCATTATCCTGATCGACAGTGGTAATCCCCAACACATAAATCCCATTGACCAAGCGATAAACAACCCTGTACTTACTCTCCACACCGACAATAACCTGGCCACTGGAGGCAGCGAGAGGATCATCCCCAAGAGCAGCGGATGCATCCATGTCGTCACCAAATTGATGCTTACTGGCTGCAAAGGCCAATCTAGTTTGCCTGAAGCCCAAGAGAGCAACGAGCGCCCGTGCGGGAGGGAACCATTCTCTTGTCTGGAGCAAGATGTCCGGGCCGTTGACGGGCTGCAACGACAGAGCTAAACAAGACATATCTACACGGATCCTCCCGATTGAGATCTCAGATCTTCAATTTCCCGAATCTCCGGATCAGTCGTCTATTCAACCCCTAACACAAGTTGAAAGCTAAGATAGCCAATCGAATCGGTAAGGCCGCTTCCGTGGCAGTCGCCGAGATCTGATCTGAAATGCGATACAACTGCTCTCGTTCGCCGGAGAAAAACATTTGGAATTCGGATTGAACCTTATTGGGCTTCTATTGTGAGGCCCAAAACAAGCAAACCAATCATTAAAAATAAAGGATATAAACTTATATGAGTTCCGAGATCCGAACTATCATGACTTTCTAAATTATGATTTTAATTTTAATTTTTTTTCAAAAAAGATGCAAAAATGAAAAAAATTAACGGAAAGTTGATGCCGTTAGAGTAAGGTTTATTCATAGAAAATGATTTCCCGACTTTTAAATTCGGGATCCGAACTTTCAACTTTTTCAAAAAAAAAATGCAAACATGAAAAAAATTGAAGCATAGTTGACTGATATAGTTAAAAACTACTGTAACTAGCATCATTTGCACATTTGTTACATCTGACTGATCAAACCAAGATAATTTATTGCAAACATCTAATAAAAATTCACCGACATTTTTTTATGAAAAGATAATACAAGTAATGTCACACTTTAGAAGGCGTTACAAATTCTCATGACTTCCAACTGATATTGATGAGATCAGGAGACATTAAAACTTAACAAAAGGGATAAAGACAAATTGGGTTTCCGAACTATCATGACTTTTTAAATTACAACCCAAACTTTTAATTTTTCCAAAAAGGGTGCAAAAATTAAAAAAGTTAACTTAAATTAACGCCGTTAGAGCAAGGTTTATTAAGACAAAATGAGTCCTCACACTATCATGACTTTTCAATTCGCGGTTCGAACTTTCAACTTTTCAAAAAAAAGTGCAAATATGAAAAAAAGTGGAGCAATGTAAACATTGTTAGACTAGTTGACTGATATAGTAAAAACTAACTAACATCATCATTACGAGGTGTGTAGAATAGTCGATCCATTAAGAATTTCATATGATGTAAAACAAGCTCCCAAACAAAAATTTGGGAAATTTTCCAAACGAAAATTTTAAATATTTGTTCCATGGTTGCCTTTCTCGCTCTAGTGTTATTTTTTCCAACAAAATGTGATCTCGTAATGATAGAATTCACTCTTCTCATGAGATGTGTGGATAGTCAAGCCTTTAAAATGTCATATGATGTCGAAACTAGCTCCCAAACAAAAATATGAGAAATTTCTCTTTGAGAATCTTGTTTTTGGTCTTTGAGTACCTTTCGTGCTCTTGTGTTATTTTTTTGGCAAAACATCGCCTTATGATGATAGACGACACTCTTACGATGAGGTGTGCGACATATGATGCTCCGAACTAGCTCCAAAACCGAAATAGGAGAATATTTTCGATGAAGATCTTGGTATATGAGGTACCTCTCATGCTCTAATGGTATTTTCTCCGACAAAATGTGACCTCATGATGAATGACGACACTCTTATAATGAGGTGTGTGGCATAGTCGATTCGTTAAAATCATCCTATGATATTGAAAATTGGCCCCTGAACCGAAATAAGGGAATTTTCTCTATTAATTTTTAATTTGTTAGGCTATGCGTACCTTTCAGGCTCTAGTGATATTGAATCTCACACAACACTCATATGATGAGGTCATATACTTAACCGGTGGAAATTGAATGCATTTTAAATCAAGTCTGATCATCTAATAAGTTTATTGAGAGTTGTATCAGTATCTCTGAAGTGGACGATGTCTGAGAATTATGCACAAGCTCCTCATTGATGATCTTAGAAATCGGCAACTCTAGTCTCTAAAGCATCGTGTCCAACACTTAGATCTTTTCGATTGCAACAGCCCCTCGTCCAGCACCTTCAATGTCTACATTCAAACAAGCAATTTTCCTAGTTTCATGAATTTGCATGAACATATGTTATTCTATTCGTAAATGATGCATATAAATACAACAACGTAGGGAACACACATCTACGACAACAAGATGAAAAAGTCAGCGTGTTAGGACGTACTGCAATTTAGTATTGCACCATTATTTTCACTCCATTGTAGCAATGCCTTCTTCTCAGTCCCACAATGGCCAAGGTCAGTAAGTACAGTCTCCTGCCTAGTCTTTTCAGCCAACTTCATGAATCTTGTAAATAAGTGAGTCCCTTAAGCCTTGCAGCATGCCTGGTTTCAAAACAGATGCACTTCTCAAGGCAGCATTCAGAGCTACTGCTTCATTTCTTGGGCTGAAGTATTATTTATCGTCCACCTGCAATACAGCATGCATTTGAAACATATAACCACCATTAAAAGTTTAATTAGTGTGTTTGATGATGTTCCGCGCTCGGCATTGTGGCTGATCATATACCGACAAGAATATACCGTGCTTGGACGAGAGCAGTACCAGGATGGGTGACCGCTTGGAAAGTCCTCGTGTAAGTCCTCATAAATCAAAAAAAAAAAAATATATATATATATACCGACAAGAATAAGAAAATGAAACAATATTTATCACAAAGTAATCCCCATTCAGGTTATACCTTATAAGAACATCAAAACATTCAAGTGTGGCACAGCAGAAGTTCCACCTCGTCCAGGTGTATAATTCTCCGCAATTTCTTCAATGACTCATCTATCCGATGAGGGGAGCCCTTGACATCCACACCCGGAAACTCCAAACCTCTCAGCGTCAACAATTTCTGTATATAAAAATTTTCAGAGAGTTCCATCTCATCTTTATAAAATAAAAGAAAAAGAAAAATACTACTGTAGTAAGTAGAAATGCCATAGCTTTTGCCAGCTTTGCAGCTCATTACTGTAGTAAGTAGAGGCCATTCACTAACTCGATTCAAATCATCAAATATCCTTTTCTTTTTTCAGAATGCATGTACAGCGTTCAAGAAAATATCAAACATAATCTTAAGCAGAAATAAAAGGAAAAGGGGAGTTGCTGACCTTTTTGAAGTGGTCGTAGTTGGGAATTGGGATCACACTCAGGCAGTTCAAGAGACAGTAAGCAGTCCTCCACCTCATCATGGTTAGCCAACATGCTGCCACATTCTCGATTCTGACACTACAAAAAAAACCCCACGTCCACAAAAGTTGTTGTAAATGTCATCGTTCTTGTCGCTAAAATGCTGATCGTTATTCATTTTAAAATTTTAAAATTGATTTATTAATTAATTAGCGATCACGTGGTTGCTAATGAATTTTAATTTCCAAATTTGATTAATTAATTCCGTTGCGACTAAGTGGTCGCAAATCATTTTTAATTTCCGAATTTTGTTTATTGACAAATTATTTTTAATTTTTGAATTTGTTTTATTAATGGATTTCAATTTCTAAATTTCTTTAATTAATTTCGTTGCAACTAAGTGGTCGTAAATCATTTTTAATTTTTGAATTTGGTTTATTGATTATTTAGCGACCGTGTGGTCGCTAATGAATTTTAATTTCTAAATTTTGTTTAATTAATTTCTTTGCGACCAAGTGGTCGCAAATCATTTCTAATTTTCAAATTTGATTTATTAATTACTTAGCTCTGGTCGCTAATTAATTAATAAACCAAATTCTGAAATTAATTAATTAACGACCACCACAACTCACAAGCCTTGACTTTTGAGTTGAATTAGGATGGGAACCGGAATATGTTAGCTTTTCACATAGTATCAGAGCCGAAGGCACACGAGCTAGGTCAAGTACGTGACGCGAGGGACGCGCCTATGTGCGCCGAGTGCAGGGTGGGAACCGCAATTTGCTAACATTTAACATGGTATTAGAGTCGAAGACACACGAGACACGACCTAGGACGAGTACGCGATGCAAGGGACGCGTCTAAGTGAATTGCGTGTTGCACACCCGCCACTGTTTGAGTAGGTTTACAAGTCGCATGATGCGCACCTACAATTTGCCGCTACGAGTGTTAGCGAGTTTAGGAAGAGCTGCCCAATTCCTCAAGTGAGGGGGGAGTATTGAGAGGCACTTGAGATCCATTATATCCCACATCGCCCAAGTTCAAAGAAAATGCTTAGTATATAAAGGCTTCCACTACCACAATTCATAAGCCTGGTCTATTGAGTTGAATGATGGTGAGAACCAAAATATGCTAGTATTTCACACTATACTGCTATGAAACCCGAACATCTTCAGTTTGGAGATGGCCAAACTTGATTTTCTATAACATCAGTGTTCTTTTTTGATACATTCATTCATTGATCTATAAACTATATGGGTTTGATGGTTGTTTTTACAAGTAATAATTACTGTAGCAGAAAATGTATCTGCATTTGTTGCTACATCGGTTGATTACTCCGCAAATTTTGTGTTTTTTTCTGTTACGATTTACCTCCTATAAATAAACATAATATGATATGGATAAGAGAAGAGATCAGGTAAAAATGTCTAAATATAAAAAGTATAAAGAGATCATAACCATAGATGTAACTTTTAATCAATGGCTAAGATTATCTAATTAATATCTATTTAATTATAATAAAAATGATTATTCAAAGTTTGAGGGTATTTAAGACATTTTGATCTGATTTACATGAGAATTATAAAACTCAAATAGGTGACAGAAAAAACTGA
>JAWWMW010105143.1:0-10646 GCA_035048345.1 Echeveria elegans
GATGAGGGGTTTTCTATAGTGCTTTTGGGGCTGAATATTCGGATCTTTGAGATAATATTATGATTTTTGGGAAATGAAAAAGGATTTTCTTGGAAGCAAAAGTTTGCTATTTCTGCAGGAAATCGCGACTCTAATGCATTTTGGAGTAAAATTACAAAGTTTGTCCTTGCCTGTTCGATTCTGCTCTTGAGTCAAACTACAAATTTGTAGTTCACCTTATCCTCTTCATATTGTATAAGGTGTGCCAAATTTGGCAATGATACGCACCCTCAATGACTTTTATAATATCCAAATTTGTATTTTTCACATTTTTGTGAACTGCACGAGCTCTTTCTGATTTCATCTCGCAAACCATATGTAGTTCGCGAGTCCTTTAATTCCTTCTTGGGTCACGAGTAATGAAAATTTGTTACATCCAACTGGCGCGCAATCTCGCGATCCTTTCACTTTTATAGTACCTCGCGAGCTTTTCTTGGTCGTCACCGCTCACGACTTTTGCGGATAATTTGCTCCACCATAATTTGATTTAATTCTAATTTAGTTCTGATTACTCGAATTAAGTCTCGTTTCAAGCTATAAGCGGAGTTGTTCGTGGAGTTTGCACTTTTATGTTGTAAAACACATTTTTATATTATTTTCATTTTAAGGTCGATATTTCACCTGAAATGTAAAAATACCACAAAAGCATAATACTGAACATAAAATATGTGTAATTAGCTAAGTCAGGGGGTAAAAGTGTAGTACAATTACGCTCTATCAACTGTAATCAGCTTATCTCAGCCATACTTCATCCACCACCACCAACCCAAATCGCAAACATCAGTTTCTCGTTATCACCATCACATCCTCCATTCTCACAAATCCAACTCTACCACCACCCCGCACCTAAGCCAAACCCCACCAAACCTACTCCGTAACCCTCTACCCTCACCAACCCTACTCCACCTACCCAAACCACCACTACCTTCTGTTGTTCCAAATGAACATATGGAGTAGTATGACATTTTTTGGAGGCAAAACTGAAGATAAAGAATCTGAAGGTCCTGCCGGAAATAGACCTACAGTTTAACCTGTAGAGAGATAGTTTGCAGAAGAACCTAGAGAGCAAGCTATAACCTAAAGCTCAAGCTACAGCTCAAGCTATAGATACACTGCCCAGATTCATAAATATTTCTAAAAAGGAATTTAGAAATATCCGGTCAACCTAAAGCATGGAGATCAAGTTTGCGTGTCTAAAAAGCGGGAGTTAGAAACCAGAAATAAGAAAGAAGACCGAAGACCAATGGAATTAGAAATATTTCCAAAATACGAACCGATTTGGAAATATTACTAAAATTGAATTTTAGTAATTGAAGGATTCTCTTGAGCATTATAAATAGAGATCAAAGGCTCAAGAGAAAAGTATATCCAAACACAATTATACACGACTTACCAAACATACATCCAAGCCAACCTCCCGAGCGTGAGACCTTTAAGGATCATTGAAGAGTATTTTTAGGAGAGTTCAAAGATCAAGCTAGCGAGCGTTCACAGCTATCGATTGTAGCTGATCGACCTGATCATGTTTCAGTTAGAGGAAACGTGAGTAGCTTTTAGTTCTGAGGCTTGTTCAGAACTAGGTTTAGTATAGACTCAAGGATGAAGAGTGATTATAGAGGTTGCTAGGGTTTAGCATAAAAGGTCCTTGTACAAATTCACTAGAACAACAAGAGTTTATTAATCTGAGCAAGACTCTCCACACGTAGGCAGGAAGGCCCAAGTGGGTTAACAAATATCGTGCTTACATAAAACGTAGTTTTACATTCCACTGTAGCACGACCTGTAGCTAGACCTATAAGTGCTATTGAGTTAAACTTCTATCACACCGATAGAATATCAATATGTAATATAATGTGATTTAGATTATCTAGACATTTAATATAAATATGATTAAATAGCGTATCTAAAATTAATTGTGATGATAATCACCTAATTAATAAACAAATTACAATCATGCTTACACAACACGAAATTACGTTAAAATACCATGTTTCATCAAACCTAAGCGACAAAGAAAATGTTCTTTCATTACAAAGTAACATAGAAATATACGTGTCGCAATCATTAACAGCTTACTTCTTCACAAGCCGGCGGGTTATTTATGGACCATGAGTCACAGGCAACACAACGGAACATGTTGTATTAGTTCAATACGACACATTTATTTCGTTTACCAAGCATGTAATGCAACATAATTTATTTGCAACGCAATAACGGGCTTGTCGCAACTGGATGTGACACGGCCAAAAATAACATATCACAACCAACCTACGTCACGCAGCAATCGTGACAACTCTTTCGCGATACGTGTTTTGTTACATAGGTAATACGCAATGTAGATCGATCCTACGCGACATTTATATGCGCATCTCTAAAGTGTCATTTTGGTGTAGTGAGCTCTCTACATTGTCATCTTTCATGTTGTATAGGAATATCCTTAATGAAGTCATACATATGAATCTTATTTTATTTCTTCTGGGCAGCTCTGCTAGTTGAAAACGGAAAGTTTCTTCTGTTTGCCAAACGCAACCGCCGAACTACTTCCACTTAATATGCCATTTCGACAGATGCTGATAATATTTCACGATCTAGCAGCAAATACATTGGAAAATTGAGGTATATGTTTCCAGTTTTGAGGAAGATATGTGAATGTCGTCACTTGATATGCTGATTATGCAACTAGACCTGTTTTGCATTCATATACTTTTGTATACTTGCTGTTTACTTTTAAATAGTTGCCATATCTTGAGAAGGATAAAGAAAAGATTGTTTTATTACACTGCATGTGATCCTTCGATAAATGCGAGTGAGGAAAATGGGATACAAGACTTGAAAGGCCAACAGACAAATAAAAGGTGCCAGCGTATATACAATCTATTGACTATTGATATGAACCACGCATTCAACCAATATTTTCATCTTCCAGTAAGTTTTTTGAGCGAAAATTACAAATTGCCTCTTTCGGCATTGTCAGAGTGACATATTGGTTTTGAAGATAACCGTCTTTAATCAACTCTTGTGTTTAGTTCTAAGTTTTTTAGGCAGTTATCACTCAACAAAATAAACTTGGTGGATAAGAATTTCTTAACCAAACCTTTCAACTGTTTCAGGTCTAATTTTCTGGCCACAAAGTTCATAATTTATGATACACAGCCTCTCTACAGTAGTAGTAATGCCGAGCCCCTTGGATGATAAAGCCGTCGTTTCTACTCAAAGAAAATATCCCCTCGGGTAGTTACAACATTGCGCAAGTCACATATGAGCTAAATGTGCTACGCACAAGAGGACCCCGTAGGATGCACTCGATCCCTGCCTCATCTTTGAGCCAGGTGGAGTTGTTCCTGGGCAGCCGGAGCTCCTTCCTCGTTCCCTTGGGGATTCATTCCGAAGTCTATCATTCTCCAAGAGAATAGACAGTTCTACTAGTTCAGTAGCTCCCGCTTCTCTGATGTTGGCAATATGCAGGACGATGAACAGGATGGGAAAAAGAGACCCCTAGTTCTAAAAAAACAAGGTTCCAAGATGGCACGAGCAGCTGCGACGCTGGTGCTTAAACTTCCGAGGGTGAGTCACAATTGCATCAGTAAAGAACTTTCAGTTAATAGCTGCAACACCTCCTACAGCAGCGCCTGCTCCAAATGCACCATCAACATCGCAACCCAGTTCTTCTGATCCTGAGAAGGTCCTTCAATTTGGTAAAGTTGGCAAAGATATCTTCACCATGGACTATCGGTACCCTCTGTATGCATTCCAGGCATTCACCATTTGTTTAAGTAGCTTCGACACCAAATTGGCATGCGAATGTAATACAAAAGAAATCATCCGTTCCAAACAGGTTTGTGCTGTTTTTTCTCGTCTAAGGCTATGTACATTATTAGTAACACAAATTGCCGTAAACATATAATATGAACTTCTGATTGGAATGAAAATCTGAATAAAAATATCTACCAACTCAAATTTGTTTTTGTTATGAAAGTAATTGTGGGATGCTTGTGGGTTCCGCTTGTGTAAAAAGTGAGCCCCACTTGATAAAAATGAGAATAGATTTTAGAGATTCACGGATGAGCGTCTTGTGAAGTTTGTCTATAAAAGACATGAAAATGTAATGAAGAAAGACACCCACTACACCAAATTGGCGGTTTAGCGACCACAAATTAGCGATCACGCTTAAGTGGTCACAGATTAGTGACCACTTAGACGCAGAATAAAAAATAGATGATAATTTTGGTGCCAAAATTTCCCAAAAATTTTTAGCGAAAAGTTTGCTACCACGTGGTTGCTAATGTTGGCGCTAAAAATTTGGCATCGTTCATTAGCGACCACGTCGTCGCTAATAATGGAGGGAAATTTTTTGCGCCAAAAGTTTGCGACCACGTGGTCACTAATGTCATTTATTTATTTATTTTATCAATTCATATTAATGTTTATTCATTTTTCTTAAATATATAATAATATTAGCGACCACGTGGTCGCTAATGTAATTTAATTTATTTAAAAAATAATTATTGCAACCACGTGATCGCTAATGTAATTTAATTTATTTAAAAATAATTATTGCGACCACGTGGTCGCTATTTAGGGACCACGTGGTCGCTAGGTTTTAATCTGATTTTTGTATTTTTTTCTCCGTTTGAGCCTTTTAATATTTGAATCATTCTTTCGTCACACCATATGAATCGTAGCATTTTGAAGCACCTTTACGATAGATTTTTTTGCCTCCATCGGATCAACGATGCATATTCTATAAGCATTTAATGTGCTGAGCAACATACGTCATCTTTTACAAGCATTCTAATGTGTGCTTCGAATGCTTCTAAAAGATGCGTCGTTGATCCGATAAAGACGAAACAAAATCTGTCGTAAAGTGTTTCAAAATGCTACGATTCATATGTTGGGCTTAAAGAATGGTTCTGATATTAAAAGGCTCAAAACGAGAAAAAACACGAAAATCATATTAGAACCTAGCGACCCTGTGGTCGCAATAATTATTTTTAAAATAAATTAAATTACAATAGCGGCCACGCGGTCGCTAATATTTCATAAAAATTGTTACAGAGTCACAAATTTTGCTAAGTATTGATTTTCTGTAAAAAATTTCTACCAATCACGTGGTCGCTAATATTTTAATAATTTTCTATTACCATGTGGTCACTAATATGCTACAAAAAATGCGTCAGGTTTGAAAATTTGGCTAGTTGTTAATTTTATATTAACATTAGCGACCACATGATCGCTAGTGTATCATAAAAAATGCGACAGGTTCGAAAATTTGCCTAAATATTAATTTTATATTAAAATTAGCGACAACCTCAGTGACTTCCTTTTCTCTTAATTTATACATTTACGTACAGAAAAGAAAATACATGAAATGGACACGTATGAATCTTTATTAAGGCAACAAATTCAATATATCGAAACGTGTAATGTCTCCTAAAAAACGCGACAGGTTCGAAAATTTAGCTAACTGTTGATTTTATATTAACATTAGCGACCACTCATAAAAAATTCGACAGGTTCAAAAATTTGGCTAAGTGTTGATTTTATATTAACATTAGTGACCACATGGTCGCTAATATGCTACAAAAAACGCGACAGGTTCGAAAATTTGCGTAAGTGTTGATTTTCTATTAACATTAAGGACCACGTGGTCGCTAATGTCTCATAAAAAATGCGACAGGTTCAAAAATTTGGCTAAGTGTTAATTTTCTATTTAACATTAGCGACCAAGTCTCATACAAAACGCGACAGATTAGAAAATTTGGCCAAGTGTTGATTTTCTATTTAACATTAGCGACCACGTGGTCGCTAAAGGTTCCAAAGTTAGGCGGCAAATCGAATATTAGCGACCACGTAGCACCAATTCAGGCGGTAAAATCGAATAGTAGCGACCACGTGGTCGCTAATTATCCCAATTCAGGCAGAAAAATGGAATGTTAGCGACCACATGGTCACAAACTTTAGGGTTTTTTTGCGACCACGTGGTCGCAAAGTTTTCCATATAAATTCAAAACTTTCTCAGATTTCGGCCGACACTCTCTCCCAAAATTCGTCTTTGAGTTACGACGCTTCAAATCTCTCCCAATCAATTGTTAGTACGTTATTTAGTTAAATTTGTATATTTTTATATTATATAGTTGTTATTATTGTTTTTATGTTGAAATTGTTTATTTGTTTAAATTATTTATTTTGAATTAATATATATTGTAAAATTATTTATGTAGTTGTTACTACTATTTTGCATGGTGAAATTGTATATATTGTGAAATTGTTTATATAGCAAAATTGTTTATATAGTTGTTATTACTGTTTATATGGTGAAATTAATTATATAGTAAAATTGTATATATGGTGAAATTTTATAATGTGAATTCTATGTTTTTAATGCCAATTTATTTGTTTATAATATCAAGATTATGGTCGGATCCCGTCGCGTTGCACGTCCCCCTAGGCCTTCGGGCATGGGTGACGCTCTCCTGTCTGGGAAGGATGGGAGAGCTCGCAGCAGCAAAGCTCCGAGCGAACCCCATCTGCGGATAACGACAAATTACTTGCCGCGATCCGCCTTTTCTATTCCGGGTCAATTCTGGAAATGGAAGGTACGAGCACACCATCCGAAGAGGCTGCCACCTCTGCTGCTTCAGCTGCTGCTCCTTGTCCTGTGAGAGCAGGCCAGCCACGCACCCTGGATGAGGTTGGAGTCCAGCTACAGGGTGGTGCGCGTCATCAGTAGCGTAGTAGAGGAGCAGCCGGATCGTAACGGTTGGAGGTGGGAGGACGTCAGTCAGGTGTCTATAGACCGCTGGTTTGCGGCATGGAAGTTATGTCATTTTGTTATCCTTTTAAATTATTTCATATATATATAAATAAATAGGGGAGGAAGGGACCATGGTTGCAGGCTCAATTATGAGTTGTCGAAAATGCCCCTCCTTTCATCATTAATTATAAATGTGTTATTTCCTTCAATTAAAAAATACAAATAAAATGGAAAACTATAAATAAAAAAATCAAACATTTAGAAAAAAATTAAAAATTAAAAAATTAAAAATTAAAAATTCAAACTAAAATTTAAAAATAAAATTAAACAATTTTAAATTCACAAAGACCACACGGGCCCAGTCCGGCCTATTAAAAATTAAAAATTAAAAGTAAAAATTTACACACAATACACGGGCCGGTCCCACCCAGTAAAAATTAAAAATAAAAATAAAAAGTTTAATTTACACATACCACAGGGGCTCAAAAATTGATCGATCGATTCCCACAAGTATTTGACCGGTTTGATTGCGCATTCGGGATGACACTACCTCGTCGGGACGACTGGCGATATGCTAGTATATATATATAATTATTTTTTTGTATCAGACGCACTTCTGCTGAGATGAAGAGGATCCAGTAATGTCCCTCGAGAACATTAGGAAGAGGTGGCTAAAGTATGCAAAGAAGTGCTACACCGACCTCGTGTACAATTATCGGAAGGTGGAGAAGAAGCCTAGATGATTGGATCCTACCAGCTTGGGTTGGTGGGTGGCGAAGTGGAATGCACCCAAGGTAGCCGCAAAACGGGCGCGGCAAAAGGCGAATCGGTTGGCTAATCCGTCGCTCCACACTGGCGAGTCCATATGATTCCAGGAGCACCGGCGTCGCATAGTATGCAATTATTTAAGAGCTTATATTTAATTTTATACTTTAAATTTTATTTTGATGATATTTAATTTTATAATTAGGAGCAACTCTGGAGTAACGTCCTGCCTCATGAGTTGATGCTCCACACAAACGCACGCGCACCGGGGCGTACTGAGCTAGTAGATCAGCGATCGCAGAAGATAGTGGTAAGTTATGTAATTATAAACGTTATATTAATACCTATTTAACGTGTATTAGGACCAAACTCGAGAGATCATCACTCAGAGGAGCACCCAACAATCAGAGGAGTCGCTATCCTTTCAGGATTCATCTGAGGCCTACTACGAGGGGGTGGGCGGAGCTGGGCCTGACGGTGCCATTTTTGGAGTTGGAGGAGCAGCGCCGGAGTACTTCACCCAGCAGATTTCCTCCTCCAGGCGGGAGGCCAGTCGTCAGCCGCAGTTGCAGCGCCGGAATAACGAGATGACACAGAGAATGGAGGAAATGCAGAAGCGGATAGAGGAAACGGAGGCGGCCCAACGAGAGTATCAACGGAAGATAGAACATTTTATAGCCGAGATGAGGGTCAATCAAGGCGGCGCTTCCTCTTCCAGCAGACCACCACCGTCACCGCCAACACCGGATGCAGATTTAGAATAATCTGTATTCAATTTAATATTTTGAAAATTGTTATTTGTGAAATAATTTAAATAATTTTATATACATTTTTTTAATCAAAATTACTTTCAATTTTTAATTTTATTTGTTTACTTAGCGACCACGTGGTCGCAAAATAATTAATTTTCATTTTAATTTAATTAATATATTTGGGATTACGTGGTCGCTAATTAATTAAATTTTAATTTATGAATTTATTAGTATTTTGCGACCACGTAGACGCTAATTAATAAAATTTTCGGATTTTAATTTAATAATAGTTTTCGACCACGTGATCGCTAATTAATTAAATTTTTAAATTTTAATTTGATTAATATTTTAGCGATCAGGTGGTCGCTAATTAATTTAATTTTTGAATTTTGATTTAGTTAATATATTAGCGATCACGTGGTCGCTAATTAATTTAATTTTTAAATTTTGATTTAATTAATATATTAGCGACCACTTGGTCGCTGAATATTGTGGTCCCTACATAGCGACCACATGATCGCTAAATGTCATTACCGACCGACATTTTAGCGACCACAAGTATGTCATTTGCGACAACCCTTGTGGTCGCAAAATGACCTTTTTTTTGCAGTGAATGATGGCGATGCAGGCTCAGCAAGGCAAGAACATCCAATTCCTTACATCTGAACTCCAAAAAGAGAGGCAGTCCGAAAAATGTTGGAACCTCAACTTGGTTAACTACCCTCTAGTTCATCAAGGCTAGTTGACTAAGGAATACTAGAAAACTTCCCTCTCACCTAGACGTAAGATCTGCTGATGTTAATGTGATAACACTTAAGAGCGGGCACCCGCATGCAGATTAACCTGTATTTTTTATGTTTTAAAAAATATTTTATTTGTAAAACATTTTTAGTATTAAATATTTAAATTTTAAAAATTCTTATTCTTTCTTACTGTTATATTTTATTTATTATTTATGAAATAAATTTAAAAAAAATTTATTTTAAAAAATTTATATTTTATTTTATTTTACATTAAATTATAGCGTCCAATTGGTCGCTAAGGTTTGCGTCCACCTGGTCTCTATTTATTTCCTAATTTAAATTATTTTTGTAATTTTAATAACAAAACATTTTTGAAAATATAAACTTTAGTGACCACGTGGTCGTAGGGTAATAAATTATTCAGAGACCACGTGGTCGCTAATATTTTAATTTCCAAAAAAATTTAATTAATTAGTTAGTGACCAAGTGGTCGCGAATATTTATATTTTCGAAAATATTTCTGTTATTAAAATTAGGGAATAAGTAGCGACCACGTGGATGTTAAATGTTGTGGTCGCCAAATTTGGCGACCATGTGGACGCTAAATATCATTTGCATCCAGTGTATTAGCGACCACATTTAGCGCCCAATTTCTGGTCACTAATAAGATTTAGCGACCAGAAATTCCAATTTAAGGCAGCAATATATGTTTAATGAATATTGTAGGTTGGAGCCCAGTCACAGGGTGGTGCGCGTGTATACTACGTCAGCACCTCCGAGCCGGATCATAATGCATGGAGGTATAGCAAAGCCAGTAGAGCGTCTATAGACCGCTGATGTGCGTCATGGAGAGTATGTCATTTTGTTTTTTGTTTTACTTATTAAATGAATATATATGTTTATAACTTAATTTTTTTGTATCAGACGCACTTCCACTAGGATGAATCAGCGGAAGATATGACCCCAGCGAAAGTTCAGAAGAGGTGGGAGAAGCAAGCGGCGACACGCTACAATGACTTCCTCTATAAGTTTTGAGCCGCGAAGACAAAGCCTGGCTGGATAGATGATCCGACCTGGGACCGGTGGATGGCGGAATGGAACAAGTCTGAGTTAGTTCCATACTGAGAGAAACAAAAGGCGAATTGAAATGCTAATTCATCGCTCCACACAGGGGGTCCATAAGGATAGACGAGCACTGGCGTCGCTTAGAATGTAATTATTTAATAGTTTATATTTAATTTTAAAATTTACATTTATTTTACTATAATTTAATTTTATATTTAGAACGCCACACTCGAAAGGTCAGTCACGCCTCACGAGTTAATGATCCACATTCATTCACGCACCTCGGAGCGTACTTAGTTAGTCGATCAACGTTCGCAGGAGATAGCAGTAAGTTCCGTAAGTATTCTTCTCATTTTGACTATAAAATAATATGTTTGAAGAGACAACATCATGCTAATCAGAAAGAGATGAGATATGAAATTTATGTCCCCTGTTTGATGTACATAATTCTTGAATCTGATGTACTTTTTCATGTTCAGTTTTTTCTGTCACCTATTTGAGTTTTATAATTCTCATGTAAATCAGATC
>JAWWMW010105154.1:0-10645 GCA_035048345.1 Echeveria elegans
ATCAAGTTGGTTCTTCAAAGCACTTGCGTTGTCCTGTGTTTATGTTATTGACGGCAAGTTAGTGAAAAACACTCATCAGTCTCAAATTCCTAGATCATTTTGAGTCACTTTTGTGCAAAGTGTTTTGAAAATTAGAAGTGTAAATATTCCCCAAATCATCATGCATATTATCATTCTCCGATTAACAAACTTATGATTTCACAGTTGAAGTCATCAAATATTTATGTTAAACACTTATACTGCGGTGATGCAAAATGCCTAATACATCAACGCAGCCTCACTGCATAAGATTAAGCCGTTTCAAAGCTCCACGAGATAGCTTTTCCTCTCCTTTTCCGAGGTCAAGTTGGGCTCTTTTATACCTGATGTCAGAATACATTATTCTCTAGCATGATCTGCCAATGGAGAGTAGCTAAGGAGCTACGCTGACTCAACTCACCAATCCTCTGAGGCCTGTTTTGCAGCTTCGTATCTGTTTTCCAATTGCTATTGCGATGCCAAAACCTTCCCAAAAGAATAATTGTTGATCTTAGACAATAAATTCCAGCACAAGGAAAAAGAAAGAAATTAAAATGAAGTTTAACTGGCAGACCTGTGCCGTAGCCTGCCGCATATTTATCAAGTCATCATTCATCTCTGAAACTGTTTGTTCTAATATCTTCTCCGGGTCTTCAAACGTGCTTAGAACTGCATTAGCATAAGACTATGCTGACAATAGAAACAAAGTTACTTCGGCAAACACAACTCAACTACAGTCTATATACACAAAAACAAAAAAAGTATAAATACAGATGAATCAAAGCTACCTTTACAAACCTGGAAAACCGATCAAAAATAGATTCATCTGAGTGCCAAGAGCACCAGCACCACTACTGCATCTGGTTATGTTGGATCTACTCACGATTATCAGTGCTGTATATTCAAGGTTATACGTCATATGGTACACAGCAAGAGCAACACATACCGACACTAATGACTGACCTCACCTCAGCCACCAAACTAGACACGCTCAAAGGCTCCCTTTGGTTGTGAGAAAAAACGAGAAAAAAAATTAAAGAAAAATGATGAGAAAGTTATAAAAAAATTTTGATTTTCCCTTACAATCAAATACACATTTTATTTTCATTTAATTTTTTTTCCTTTCCCCTTCTTTTTTTCGGGAACCAAATGTGACGGAAAAAAAAAAAAACTAAAACTTTCAAGAACCCTGGATTTATTATAAGAAACCCTATAGAAGCAACAATCTTAGAAGTCTAAATCTATAAAGTTCATATAGAGTAATCGAATTTTATACCTATGTAGCCTAAGAAGGAGGATTTGAGGGGTGAAGCCCTAACCATGACTGGACCAGAAGAATTGAAAGCCTGTACTTGAGCCGTGAGGACGCTTCCTATCCCGGCTAGCGGCGGTGCCTCTAAAGCCATCCTGGAAGCGTTCAGCATCGGAAAGCTCGTTGTCGGAGGTTCGATTTCTGTTTTTGCGGTGACGAAGCTTGTGCGGTATTTTTATTTTATTTCTAAGCACCGTTTGAAAAGAAATAAAAAATTTTAAAAAAATGAGTACAAATGAAACGTGTGTTTGGTTGTAAGAAAAAAAATAAAAAAATAGATTAAATGAGATTAAATTTTTCTTATAATTTTTTATAAAAAAATTATTTTTCTTTAAATTTTCTTTTCCTTACTTTTTTTTTTTCTCGAAATCAAAGGGAGCCTAAAATATTTTTCTGTTAAATAATACTTACGATTCATCAATCTCTCTACCCGGTCAATAACAGAAACTTGAAAGACCTAATCTTAGGTTTGTTTCTTTTCATTAAGTGTGAAAACTAAATATGGCCCTATACTGAGGTAGTAAAATCTAAAATATTTTCAAAAATATATTAATATTTGAAATTGTTTAAAATCAAAAAAATTAACCCTCCATTTGATATTTGGAAAATTGGACGGAACTTTTTTTATGGAAAAGTGATTTTACCATGGAAAGTTGATTGCAATTTTTACATTAATTCATTTGTTTACTAATTCTTTTTCCATGGCAAACCAAACATACTCACTAATCTTTCATCGAATTTTCTTTCAATCCCCAAATAGAGCCTAAGTAAACATTTACAAATATGAGTTTAAAATTTAAAAATTAAAAGATAATAGAAAATTTCACTAGCAACCAAAAAATTACTAAAATTTGAACTTTTTCAGAAAAAATAACAGATTCAGAAAATTACTTTACAGAAGTTTCAAATTCATATTAAAAAACAAGTGGTGATCCCGTCGTCCCGACGGGAATTGTTTCTCTGTTAAATTAAAATTTTTGTTTTTTGTTTTTTATTTTTTATTTTTTATTTTTTATTTTTTATTTTTTATTTTTTATTTTTTATTTTTTATTTTTTATTTTTAATTTTTAATTTTTAATTTTTAATTCCGACGGATATGCATCGTCCCGAATGTGTAATCAAAACGGTCAAACACGGATGTGACTCGATCGACAAAATTTTAGATCCGTATGGTTTAATTTTTAAATTCTAATGTGTTGTGTGTAAAATTTTAATTTTTAATATAATTGAAACGGTTTAGTTGGGTGAGAATGAATTTAGTTAGATGTTGTTGGTAATGTAGGAATTTAGTTAAGTTTGGTTGGTAAATGTGTGAAGTTTAATTGAGTGGTTGTGTTAATTATTGTTTAATATAATTGGAATGATTTAGTTGGATGAGAATGTGTTCAGTTAGATGTTGTTGGTAAATGTATGAATATAGTTAAGTTTTGTTGGTAAATGTGTGAAGTTTAATTGGATGGTTGGATTATTTGGTTAGATATTTTATTATATAAGTAGATTTTTTTTATTAAATTTGATTATTCTTTGCAGGAAAAAGTAGCACGCTGAGTTTGAACAAAAATGGAATTTTTTGAAATAGTTCAATTAATAAATATGACGTCTTTTGTGGGTTTGAAGCACGTTTGACTTTTTGACCTAAAGAATATGACGTCTTTTGTGGGCGGATAAATGGTTTAGGATGAATTTGACAGGTCTAGTTGCTGTGATGAGAATCGCATCCCATTTGTAATCAGGTGTTTAGAATTTCAGGAAAGCTTGTTTTGCTTTTTGAAGTGGTTCAAAATGTTTGACTACGTGAGCTAGGATAGGAGTCTGGTCATTATGTTTTTTAAGTGCAATTTACTCGGTAATAAATTATAAATAAGGATGACCAACAACTTGAGAGGAAATCCATGACCTGAGTTGAAAAAAATCTGACTAGGGTTACACACCTTGCCAAAAGGCACTGTAGTTTTATAACAAGTACACTGGGAATTTTTCATTTTTCTCGCAGGTGAGGTGACAGGGTGAGTTTCTACCTTCCGTCCGAGGATGTGAATGAATCTCCAAACCCATAAGGCCTAGCCGGGATGCTGGTCTGAGTATCATCAATATTGCCATTACCAAGCATTGAGGATGATGAGTTGCTGCCTTCAGACTGCTTCCATTTCTTGAGTGCTTGAGGCAGAGTAATTTCCAAGTCAAAGCCAAATGAGTCCTCTGAGTCTTGTTTACTTGGTTTCCACATTTCTGCAAGGGAGGATAGCACGTTCACTACATGGCTCATGTCAGGACGCTGACTTGGATCTCTTGCACTGCAGTGGCCTGCTAGTTCTGCTACAGTCTGGATGCTGGAGAGGGTTTCTTCGGTGATGTCGATTACTGGGTCTATAGATTTCTGGAAGGAGTCTGGGCCAACACTCATCCTGCGGAACCATGTCACTAGATGGCAACTTTCATCTGGCTGACTGTCATCAAGGGCTTTGCGACCAGTTATAAGTTCCATCAGAATAACACCAAAGCTGAAAACATCAACTTTGGTGGTTACACGCCCTGTCACTGCTCAACCACATGTAACAGAGACCAAAGTCAATATCCACGATAACATACAAACCCTGACAGAATGATTCTGCTAAATCTTGATAAAATGAGTCAAATAAAAAAATTGCATGTCAAATTCAAAAAAAAAATCTCTGGAAGAAACCAAAAGTAGGATATAACGCGAGAATAATACGAGCGAAACAAATAAATAACGTGCCTGCATATTCAGGTGCCAGATATCCAAAAGTGCCAGCAAGTTTGGTTGCAAAAGACATTTTCCCATCAGGAGCAAGTCGAACAAGTCCAAAATCAGCGACTTTGGCGCGCATATCATCTCCGAGCAAAATGTTGGATGGTTTGAGATCCCTGTGGATAAAGCTTTGATGGGCTAAGTTGTGGAGATATTCAACTCCTCGAGCAACATCAAGTGCAATAGTTAACCTCCTCGACCACTCGAGTGGCTTCAAGTTTTCCTTCGCCCAGTGGAATAGATGGCTGCTAAGAGTACCCTGAGGCATGTATTCATACACTAGAAGTTTCTCATTACCCTCCAAACAATGCCCGAGAAGATTAACAAGATTTTTATGCCGAACCTTACTAAGAACATCAATCTCGGAATGAAATTCATCTAAACCCTTGTCGCTCATAGCTGCCGATTCCATTCTCTTTACTGCTATTTTGGTTCCGTCATGCAGTTCCCCCTTGTACACCGTGCCAAACCCTCCGCTCCCAAGGATATTCTCTGGGCTAAAATTGTTCGTAACATTTCTCAAAACCTGAATAGAAATCACCATATTTCCACTCTCTATTACATGAACATTTCCAGAACCACCAGCGGCATTAGGTACACTGTTTGTGTCGCCGTCACTTCCTGCATTTCCTTTCCCTGCAATGCTAATCTTGATATCCTGGTCTGACCCAGAATGCCGAGGATGGACAACCACTGAATTGGTATTCAGTCTTTTCAGTTCAATTGCACGCTTCCTCCTCTTAACAAATAAGAACAAAGTGACACAAAGGATAATAAAACCACCGGCAGATCCCATTACTATTCCTATTGTCGTCACGGACTTGTGAGACCCTGACGTACCACTACTCCCAGAACTGCCACTATTCCCGCCCTTTGGAGTACCACCTGATGTAGGGGTTCCAGAAGTTCCAGGATCATCTTCTCCAATCCTTGTTGCATCATATTTGACTACAACATTCTTCTTAAACTTCGGAAGTTCTCCAAAAATATTATTATTAGAAATATCCAAAAATACCAAGTTAGGCATGTTGGCGAACGCATCAGGTATTGTACCAGTGAGGTTATTATTATTAAGATACAACCTCTGCAATGAGGTCAAACTCGAGAACTCGGGAGCAATCGTACCAGTAAGCCGCTTGTTCTGAAAATTAATTACAGTCACATTTTTCGTCAAACTATCACAAGTAACTCCTGCCCAACTACACGGATCATTTTCAATCCAATTCTCAGCAAATACAACAGGATACCCCAACGGCTCAGCAATCTTCAAAAACACATTAACTCTCGGATCACAATCTACTCCAGGAGCATTAAAACAATAGTGATTCAGCCCAACATTATCAACAGCCACACCTTTTCCAAAATTAGGCATCTTCCCCTGAAGCAAATTATTAGTCAAATTCACCCTCTTAAGAGACGCTAAAGTCATAAGACTATCAGGCACCGGCCCTGTTAGCTGATTATCCCTTACACAAAAATCCTCAAGTCTGGTCAACTCTGAAACATCAGGTATAGGACCAGTAAATTCATTAACGTTTAACCATACATTGACTAAGGAAGTCATATTCTTCAAAACCGCAATCGAACCATTCAACTTAAATTGACTCTTCTGTCCATTTAACCACAAACTTTGAATCGAAGAACCCGAAAAATCAACAGGCAATCCACCTTCTAAATAATTAAAAGATAAACGCAAAGTATTCAAACTTGCTAACCCATTGGGTGATCCTAAAAAGCCAGGGATTGTTCCAGTCACGTTGGCTGACATCGCTGAGAAATTCTTCAAAGCGACGTCGTCTTTCAACGAATCCGGAATCTTCCAAGGCTTAAATGCATTATCATCAAGATAGACAGCCTCCAGCGATGTCAACCCCTGAAAGAAATCATCAGGAATTTCCATGAACTGATTATCATTAAGCAACAAAGTCTGAAGCGAACTCAATCCTG
Organism: Echeveria elegans; assembly: GCA_035048345.1. Classification (NCBI taxonomy): domain Eukaryota; kingdom Viridiplantae; phylum Streptophyta; class Magnoliopsida; order Saxifragales; family Crassulaceae; genus Echeveria; species Echeveria elegans. Next base: position 6,048 of record JAWWMW010105154.1, read on the forward strand.
CAAAAGTGGGTAAAGTCCCAGTCATGTGGTTGCTAAAGACTTCAAAAACTTGAAGCTCCGACAGTTGATTCAGCGAATCAGGGAGTGAGCCTTTACTCAATCTTTTTCCAATTTGGATCCTGGTGACCCGATTGTTGTTGCATTGGACATACTCCCACATACACGGGTCTGGGTCGGACCAAAAGCTAGGATTTTGAAAGGTCAGACCTTTCTTAAGCTCCATCATCACCTTTGCGTCCGGTGACTGAGCTGCCGTCAGCGTCCACACTTGGACAGTGAAAAGTAGAAAAACGTAGAGAATGGGGGCGGGGGAGAAATGGGTAGGGCTCATTTTGGAGTTTCGGATTTTGAAGTTGTGGAAAGTTTCGATCTTTAGCTTCTGGAGTTTTTATTTTCGTGCAGAAGAAGAGGATGAAGAGAGAGAAGGTATAGAGTCGTGCTGGCGACGATTAAGGGAAGATTTCATAGTCCAAAATTACATAATTACTCTCTTTTTCATCACTGCGATTTTAAATTTTCTTTTATAATTTAGCAATTTGAATATTCAATGGCAGTAATAAATTATAATTTTTTGACATTAATTTCTTTCAGTGGATTAGTAAATTGTAGTCGTTTCCAAATGCAAAGAATATCATTTTTTTCAACGTAAAGAAAATCTGATTTTTCTCCGTAAGGTAAATTGAAATTATATTTATTTATTGATTTGGGAATTTGGATTTGACACTTCGTTTTTTATTTATTTTTAATTGGTTATTTATGGTTAGACGATTGAGTGAGTGAAAGATGAGTTGGCATTTAATGGAGTATTTGTGTCTTGATTTATTTCTAAACGCGGCTTTCAGTATGCAATAATGGGCCTGCTTCCTATTGGGCTGACCCGATCCTTTCGAAATAGAATTCCCCAGCTACAGCTAAATTAAACTCTAAAAACTTCAGACCGTTGGAAATCGCTCTGGCGATTTCGGCGATTCCACGCCGGCAGTTGGAATCTCGCAGTTTAACCCCAAGGCCGACCGCCCTTCCCCTATCGCCCTTCTGTACGTTGCTAACGTCGAAACCGGTTGCGCTTCTCGGTCACAGCCGACACCAAATCTGGGATTTGAATTAAGATTACATGTGTTCAATTTGTATATGTTGTGGTTCTTGAAGTTGATGTTGGATTAAGATTCATGGTTTACAATCGCTTGGATCGAATTGGATTGACCGTGGAACAGTGCATGGGTTATTGGATGACCGAATCGAAGGAAGTGCGGGCTGGGTGCGTCTCGCAAAGGTGGTCAATTTTGAAGCAATTTTGAAGCACCGATTCGTCGTTCTCTCACGCCGAAAGGCGATTCCACCGTTTCGCATCTATGGTGGTTTTATTCACGACGACCTCGGTAGTTTATCTATGAATTTTTATTTTTATTTTTATTTTTTGTTGTTGTTGTATTTCTCCCCACAGTTATGTGAGGGAGTGTTATTTCTTCCCACTTTGTGAGGAAGTTTTTCTTTGTGTCTTTCTGTCAGTTCTTCCCACTTAGTGAGGAAGTTTTCTTTGTAACTTTGTCAGTCATATGATCCTTGATGGTCTTTAGGGTTATGCTAGCCTTGCATTTGTTTGCTCGATGCTTTTGGGTATTGGTGTCCTTGGCGAAATGGCGACCTGTGCATTAGTTGATTTTATATGTACTAGATGTAATTAGTCTCGTGCAACTTATTGTACCCTTGTAACCCTTTTTTTAAAAAAAAAAAAAAAACAGAATCTTGTTAATAAAAGAAAGATTTTTGACTCCATTAGCAGGGAATGGATAAAACGTAAACTAATATTATCATGAATTTCACCTCATTCTTGTCCGGTCGGGGATGTCGATCCTTGGAGTTAAGAGTTTGTAGTTTGACCTGTGGCTTGCGAGGAAGGTGATGAGTGCAGCCGGAGATTGACGCCGATGGTCTCGCCGGATAAGAGAAGCGATTTGGTGATATGACAAATTCAATGAATTATTGTCGTCTCAGAGACTGATGGTTTCTCAATTTTTTTTCTCACTCATCAGCTTCGAATATGAATCAGAATGAAGGACGACAGTAACGACGTTAGTCCCTATCTTTTTTTTCATTTCGATAATGAGTAATACAAGTATAAAATTATACAAGATATCAAATAATCTAGTTCCTAGCTCAAACTCTCTCCTTCAAGCAACCACCCACAATTCCTCCTCCTCTATGGTGGCATCGCCGTCGCTGTAGTTTTTCAACCGTTATCACTTTCAATCGGTCATCCCATGAACCGTTTGGGAGTGAGGCTCTTCCAAGCATGTTTGATGTCAAATAAAATCAGAAATTAGAGATGGAGAAGACATATGGAAAACAGTACAGATCCAACTATTGTTGCAAGAACAACAACATACTCCAGGAAAGTTGCACGCTTGGTCCATGGTGGTCTCAATTCGTGCGGTTTGATGTTTGTTTGATTATTAATTCGTTGGGTTTGGCGGTTCGGTATATGTGGTCTCAACAACACATACGTTTGGAATTTGGATATGGGGGCTTTTGGGATTGATAGAAGCATTTTGGGACATAAAGCGCCTGAATTGCGGTGTTTGAGTCTGGATAATTTGGAATAACTGGATACTGTTCTTCGTTAGTCATCTAACGTAGAACCCAGTTAAAATTTATATTTCTCCCCACAGATATGTGAGGGAGTGTTTGTCTTTCTCCCCACAATTATGTGAGGGAGTATTTGTTTTTGTTTGTGTTTGTCTTTGTTTGTCTTTCTCTCCACATTATGTGAGGGAGTGTTCTTTCTTCCCATTTGATGAGGAAGTGTCTTTTGTATGCCTGGTAGATTTTTGCCAGAGATTGTTCTTGTCACAGGTGTCTGTGGATTGGTTGTCATTGTCGCGTATGCGTTGTGGAGGTGCCTTTATGGTCTGTGCTTATTTAGATGGTAATGTACTTGATAAAGATGATCATGTACTGTATATTTCCACTTATCAATGCAATCGAATGTTCATCAAAAAAAATATAATAAAATTTGCACAATCATTTAAATTGAACGGTGAAGATTATGTTCTTATGTCTTAAAATATTTAGTCTTTGTTCTTGAACCTTTTCCTAAGATTAAAAGTGAGAAAGAGACGAGAGGATAACTTATTATTATTTTTCTTTTGAGTTTTATATTTTTGGATAGAGGACAAATGTCATAATTTCCATTATTAAAAAAGTGGTAGGGGTGAATTTGACACATAATTTTACGATGCAAAAATGAAATAATTAACAATATTTTCAAGCACGTTGACATGGTGTTATGCAAATTGTCCTCAAAAGAAGTAATAAACAATCACACTCGACTTGTTGCTACTGTAGAGGCCCGTTAAATTATTAGATCTACAAGGATGTTTTTTTAGAGGTCATGATGTGTCTAAAGATTATCGTATAGTGATAACTTTGATGTCATTTTGAATCGTGTGAAATGAGTAAATTCGAATTACTGAGAAGCATTAGACAATTCTTCAACTATTCAACAACTAGTTGCTAACATTCTTGAAAACCAACTTAGGGCCACAAATCGTGAAGAATAATCTATGTTTTGCATTCTTATTACTGAATCACTTGATGTTGCAACTAAGAAACAAATGACTATTATCCTCATATTTGTAGATTATAAGGGGTTGATAAGAGAATGATTCTTCAATTGATTAAGGCTGGTACTTGTTCTCAAGCTTTGCAAGATGGGATATCAATAATCCTTGCTCAATAAAATCTCAAAGATAAAAAATTTACGTGGTCAATAATATGATGGAGTAAGTACCACAGAAAGTTTGTTTCGAAAAGAGTCCACAAGCATATTATGGTCATTAGCCGTGTAAGCTTACTTTAAATGTCATGGCTAATTTGTCTTTATTGAGTGAAAATTATTCTCTACATTGACAACAGTTGGGAGCTTTCCAGGAACATCCCTGGGCTTAGATGTATCAATTTCAATCTGGAACTTCACAAATTCTCCTCCCAATTCCTCACTCTTCTGATTTCTCTTGTTATTTTGATTTTTCACATTTCCAACATTTTCTGCCAACACTTCACATGTTTGTCACACCCTAATTCATTCGGTAGGCGGTGAATGCAGACACATATATTCGTGTTCGTGAAATCCTCCGCTTATTTCTGGCTCCCATTTTTGTAGAAGAATGGTGTTTCCTTCAAAAGACCATGTCCGCCCTCAATCAGCTGTTGTTGGTCTTCTTGTGAGCTAAAATTAGTTATCAACACATTTTTCTCCACTTTCAAATATGTAACTGGCCCAGCTAATTTCCAGACTTTGGGTCAGTTCTTTTGACTTGAAGAGAAAGTCAGTTCAGGTCAGTTCATTTCATATCAATTCATTCGATTCAATTCAATTTCAATTCACTCTGATTGGCTCAATATAATATCACATGAGTTATTCATTAGTGTCCATGTCCACAACATCTTCATTATTGAGATTTTTTTCTCAATCTGAGTTGATAAACATTAATCATTAAACTACAAATAAACTATGAAATGTAATCCCAATATAAAAAACTACTAATAACATAATAATGAAAAATCTAAATCTAAATATTAGATAAGTATAATTAAAA
>JAWWMW010105194.1:0-10644 GCA_035048345.1 Echeveria elegans
GATATATAATCTAATTAAATCATTGAGAATATGAGTGAAAGAGTATGGAAATATTAGACATGTTTTTCACTCATCAATTGCCTTGGAATCAAATTGGAGCAAAGTTTCACTGAATTTTTCAAACCACTGCCTGGATGCTTGCTTTAAACCGTATATGCTCTTTAACAGACGTAGAACCTTCCCATTAGTTCCATCAGCAGTGTAAAAACCTGAGGGGTATTTCCATGTACACTTCTTCATTTAGGGTTCCTTGTAAAAAGGCATTATTGACATCTAGTTGGTAGAGAGGCCAACCTCTTAAATTAGCAACTGCAAGAAATGTGCGCACAGTGGTCATCTTTGCAACAGGAGAGAAAGTCTCGTGATAATCCATACCTTCAAGTTGGGTAAAGCCTTTGGCTACAAGGCGAGCTTTGTACATGTCTACTGTCCCATCAGGATTGCGCTTAAGTTTGTAGACCCATCGAGATCCTACAACATTCTTTCCATGTGGTAAAGAGGTAACTTTCCATGTTTTGTTTTCATCAAGTGCCTGAAATTCTCTTTCCATAGCTTTAACCCATTCAGTGTTCTTTTGGGCTTGAGTATAATTTTTTGGTTCAGTGTCCGAGAAGATTCATAGCAAAATGTTGATATTCTGGTGAGCAACTCGAGTAATTGACATAATTAGCTATAAGATAACGTGTGCAATCTTTATTATAGCAGAAGAAATCTTTCAATGTAACCGGTTTACTTAAAACTCTACCAGAAAGTCTCAGTGGCAACTCCGTAGGTGATACCTCCTCTTGATAATCAGTATTTTCTAGTGAAATAGTTTCCTAATTATCCTATGCTTCTAAAAAATTCTGATAGGGACTTATTTCTTTTTGCTGTAGAATATTAGGAGGATTATTATCCTCAGTGAGAGGAGGAGCAGAAAGAGACAGATCTGATTGGGCATTGGGCGCAACAGAGAAGGGAAATCCAGTCTCTCGAAAGGTAACATCTCTTGAAATCAGTGTGTTATGCCTCTTTAGATCAAACAGTTTATATTCCTTCTTTCCAAATGGATAGCATATGAAGACACATGGATTTGCCCTCGAGACAAACTTTCCTTTGTATGGTGAAACGTTAGTTGTATAATATAGACACCTAAAGGTTCTAAGATTACTATAATCACAAGGTTTACCAAAAAGAACTTCAAAAGGAGTTTTGTTCTTTAACACTGTTGATGGCAATCTGTTAATGATGTAGGCGGCTGTGAGAACACAATCTCCCCAAAAGAGATCTGGCACGGAGGACTGAAACTTCAAAGCTCTAGCAATCTCAAGTAAGTGCATGTGTTTACGTTCTACAATTCTATTTTGTTGAGGAGTGTAGTTACAGCTAGTTTGGTGAATACACCCTTGTGATTCAAGAAATTGTGAAAGTTTTTTACTTAAAAACTCATGTCCGTTGTCGGTTCTAAGGTTTTTGATTGAGGTAGAGAATTGCTTTTGTACCATCAAAAAGAATTTAATTAGGTTGTCACAAGCCTCACCTTTTGTGGGAAGTAGATAAATCCAAGTGCATCTTGAAAAATCCTCAACTACAGTAAGGAAATATTTTGCTCCACTAAGGGAAGGGACTTTGTATGGTCCCCAAATATCTGCATGGATCAAATCAAAAAGGTTATTTGAATGAGTTGTTCTAGTCGGAAAGGGAAGTCTACATTGTTTAGCTTGAGGACAAATCTGACACTGAATATTCTGATCCATACAATTTGAAATGGGAATAAGTGTCTTGAGGTGCTCAAACATTTTAGGAAAGGGGACATGGCCTAGCCTTTTGTGCCACAAGGAAGCAGAGATTTGATTTCTTTGAATGGCTCAAACATGAGCATCCTTTTGCTGTCTAAAATGATATAACCCACCATTAAGTTCACCAATCTTTAGGGAAATCCGACTGGCTAGGTCCTGTACATAACACTCTTTATTAGTAAATCTCATTTCAGATTTCAGGTCTCGAATAAGCTTAGAGACGCCGATTAAATTGAATCTGATTTCAGGTGCTAAAAGAACATTGTACAGGGCAATATTTGTATTCAACTGACATGTCCCAGTATGGGTGACAACAACATTGCACCCATTTGGTAAAGTGACCCTATAAGGTATACTTAGCCTTTGTAAATCAGTGAGGACACTGGCATAGGGAGTAATATGATCGAAGGCTACACTGTCAACAATCCAGTCCAATTCATTAACAGTTATTGAGGAGAGACAAGAAATTAATACCTGCAATATGATTGTTATCAATTAAGGCCATCATCTTGCTTAGTTGATCTTGGTTAAATTTGATGGATGCCAACTGAAATTGATTTTCTTTGGATATATATGATTCTTTTCCTGCATTGGAAGTGTCAGCAGTGATGTTATTAATTAACTTTATTACATTGCTGATTAGGTTTGTGAAGTTTGTGCCCTGGTGGATAGTCGTTCAATTTATAGCAAAACTCCATGGTGTTCCCAAGGATATGACAGTAAGTACAGGTTATAGGCTTCTTTCCTTTGTAATTTCCATAATTCTTGTTTCCTTGCCTTTGGGACAGAAAACCTTCACTGCTGTTATGAGTATTGTAGTTGGCCAAAGAGGTGCCTTCATAGGAGTTGTTATTAAAGACAAAAGTTGTCACTTCAGGGACAATGACTCTTCCAATGCCTGTTTGGATCTGGTGCTGAAGAATGATGGAATAAATATTCTCAAGGCCAGGTAAAGGCTCTATAGATAGTATCTAGGATCTGATTTGAAAGAATGCCTCGTTGAGTCCCATTAGGAATTTTATGGATCTGTCCAGATCCTTCTTGGCCAACATACATAGAATAGCTTTGCAGGTATTTCCTAGGTCACACTGATATTGAGTAGTCATAGAGTCCTCATCACCCCATAATTTTTTTAACTTGGCATAATAGCTTTGAACTGCCATATCTCCCTGTTTCAGGGAGGAAATTTCTTCTTGCAGTGAGAAGAGCATTAGACCATTGGAAACTCCATAAGTTCTTTGTAAGTTTTTCCAGGCTTGCTTGCAATCTTCTATGTGCACGAGAGTACCAGCTATTTCATCTGAAATAGAGTTAGAAATCCAGGTTAATACGGCGTTATTGCATTTTCCCCATCTCTCCAGCTCAAAGAGATCAGCAGGTCATGGATATATCCCTCGAATGAAGCCAAGTTTGCTTTTGAACGAGAGTGCCCCCATCATAAATTTTCTCCAGGTGACGTAGTTCTCAATGCCGGTGAGTTTCTGAAAAACTAAGGAAGAACCGATATTTTCTGAACTATTAACAAAAAAGGATCATCTGAAATGTTGGCATATTGTCATGTGCTTGTAGCAGGTTCAGTGATACCACCGGACAGAAGAGGCTGATCTGATTCAGATCCAGTTTGGAGGGAATCGTTTCTGGTACTCATAACGCAGAGAAAAGAAAGGAAAAGAAAAGGGAGAGATTAAGGGAAAGTTAGGGACCGAGATCGGCTCTGATACCATGTGAGGATTTCTCCAACCAATGTGAACAAGAACAAAAACAAGGAAACTGAATAACTCAGCTTCGTGTGGCAACCAAAAGCTAAGAAAATGGAGAATTGTAAATGTTTTTCTCATTGGAAAAAGGGGCAGACAAGAGTTTAAATACAGAAAAAAATAACTTTGAGGTAATTGCGAAATCTACCCTAACTCTTAGGTAATTGCAAAAACGGCCCTTGGAGAATAGGAATGTGACGATGGAGATAATGATTTAGGTTAACAAAGGGTGACGACTGAAAGATTAGCGATCGGCGGAGAGTGCGGAAGAGACTGGTCGGTTTTAATAAACTCATCTACAAAAATTGGCGGAGACAGAATTTAAGAACGAATGTGGCTAGAATCTAAACATGAAGGAAGTTCATATGGCTACATTGTGAGTACCTGTGTGACCAGAGCGTAGAGTGGAAGAGTTGTGTAACTGCAAAGGAGCTGAACTAAAACACTGAGAAATTAGTCTATAGTCAGACGACGCTAATTTCAATGGAAATAATTTTTATAGACATCTTTCAGATTATTCAGCTACTTCCTGAATCTGAGGCAATTTGTGAATTTTAAGGCAATGTAGTAATATTATGTTTGAGTTATTTTTTTAAATAACGACTCTTGTCGCTTCGTTTACGTAGGGCATGCAAAATAAATACAAGATTTAATTCACCTGGCCTGATGGACCATGAAAACTTAAAACTCTTGAGGGAAACTGGAAAAAGAAATTCAGATAGGCCTAATGTGAAATATCACACGACAAAAATCTAAAAAGCTAAAAAAATATTCTAATCCGCCGATCCATTTCGTATCATATATAGTACGTCATAGCATAAAAAGATGGAACACGAGTGTATGTCAGTATCTATTATATAATAGAACTAGTGTACCGTCTGTTGTCCCGACGGGGATGCGTCGTTCCGGATGCGCAATCAAACCGGTCAAATAGGGGTGGGACTCGATCGACCAATTTCTGATGTCGTGCGGGCCGAATTTAAATGAGTATTTTCATTTTTTTATCATATTCTTATTTCATCTTATTATGATTTTGTCTTATTCCTATTTTTCCTTATTCCGGTTTATGCTTATTCCTATTCCTATTTTTCCTTATTTCAGTTTAGGCTTATTTCTATTTTTTCTTATTCCGATTCATGCTTATTCATATTCTTATTTTTCCTTATTCCAGTTTAGGCTTATTCCTATTTTTCATGGCTATATGTGTGATTCACTATTCTAGATATTCTATTATATATATATATATATATAGATTTAACTCTTATAATATTTCTGACAAGTTTATAATCAAATGTAACTATAAAACTTCAATTTTCAACTAATATGCAAATAAAAATAACAAATTTAATACAAATAAAAAGAATTTTTTATGACGCAGTTTGATACATAACAATCACAAGTTATAACATGAAAATCACAAAATCATTTAACATGGTAATTTATTTAGGTGTTAAATATTTCCGGGAAAAGTTCCTACTTGTACACACAAATTCCGACAAAGATAATTTTTATTTTATCTTTTAATCAATCACTTCCGTCAAAGGTTGAGCTCATTTGTGTATATATATTGTTTGAATTCGCCGCAAAGTTTCATCTAATAATAATGTCTAACTAATTCATTTAACTTTCGCAGCATAGTTACGGTTAAACAAATAAAATAAAATCTATGCAAAATAAACAATTTACTAAATAAATTAACAAATGCAGAAGGGGTTGTGGCCTGTCTGTTACACGCTTGGCCAGCCTACCAGGAGGGTTCGAGTTGGTGTCGCCCTGAATACATCTCCGCATTAAGTCAGGGGAATGTCCCATCCTTGGACGATGTAGGAATAATTTAAAAAATAATAAATTAATAAATCTCAATTCATGTTAAAAGAAGTTCATGACATGCACCAAAAAAATAGAAATTTATCTATTTACAACTAAACAAAACATCACAAATAAAATAAAGGAGTTAAAAGTGGAGTTTAGGGATGATCATTTAACAAACTTCCACGACCATAAGACTTAAATTGGCCAGCAGCTACAACAAAAACATGGAGACCGAATGGGACTTGTGCCAAGGGGCAAGTTAATCTTGTGTAAGAAAAGAAATCATTATTTTCATTAAAAATGGACAGCCCAATGAACATAGCAGTTGGAAGTTGGAACAAAGATTGTATTGGAATCCAGATCGCACGGACAAAATCAACAAGCTTTTGTGTATGTTTCTACAAATCTATGTACACTGGGTGAAATTTACCTTCAGCCTCTTTTAAATCTTCTGGAAACTGCTCTCCTAACGTGATCTTCAAACAGACAATGCCTGTGAAATAGTATAAACATGCATTACTCCACATAAATGAGAAGTCATTTTAACTGGAACTGCTATACAGTATTTGTTTTATTCTCTGTTGTCACATCCAGAAGAAAAACTAATCACGTGGAATATACAGTTATAAATTGTTGACCTGCTTCGTAAACTACAGTGCAACACATGAGCATCAATAAGAATATGTTTAGTGCATCTGAAAGGGGAAAAAAGAAGAACATAAACCTTGCATAATCTAATCGCTGTGTGACTATCCCACTCAATAATAACTCCGAGCTATAAACTTTTACTCCTGTGAAGGTGCAAAAATTTTCAGTGGTCAATTCAGTATACATACAGAATTTTATGCCAGAACAGTTATAATTATTCTCTAACCTTTGTTCAGGAAAGGCTGACAAAACAGATAATCTTCAACACATGATAAAACCAGTACGTTGTTTCGGTATTTATCAACCTTAAGCAAAGAACCGTCAAAATTTTCAATTACCTGGAAGTAATTTGATAGAGTTCAGCTCAAAATAACAGATGCAATAAATAAGCCCATAACACTGAATATGTTTAGAGTTTAGTCTCAGGCATCAATTGTCTCCTCGTGGATAAAAAAATCTTATTTAAATATCTGTTTAGTGTTATCAGTTAATCAATCGTGTTATTCCACTTTGGGTAAATCATGTGTCTGTATTGCAACTTGCAACAGAATTCATAGTCATGAAACTCGTACATTAATCACATACCTGACCGTGAACAGCCTTGACCAACGTTGCAACTATTTCTTTACTAGGCTTTGAATTTGGAGTGATAATGACTTTCCGATTCTGCAAAGCCACCCAATGATTTTCTAAGACATCATCTTAGATAAACATGCACTAGTGAGATTAACTGTTGCACTTGAGTTCATTTAAAACCTGTAACAGTGGCTGTTGGCTAGCATGGACCAAAGTATCAGGCATGCTAAAACCAAGTTCCCTTTCCTTCTTTGTATCTCTCAGAATGTAAGCCTTTTCATCAATCAAACAGCTTGTTTGATAGCAGCTCTCAAGCCATAAATGTGTTACTATAAGTTTTCCTGATGCTATCGCCTCCAGCATGTTCCTTGTCCTCACAAAGCTATCAGCAATAAAGTGTGTTGCATCTGAAATTGAGAATGCTAAAGATGCTCCCAGCCGGGCCAAAATCTGGAAGGGATCAAACATAGATAGGCCATATATATTTTATTGATGGCGGAACTGAAAAAACAGGAAATTTTCAGCGAAAATGGCAGAACATACCTTTTTCTGATGCTTTACCACATCAGCATCCAGATGGTTGCTGAACAATATTCGTAGTTCATTTATTTCTCTCCTCTTTCTTTTCAACTCAGAAAGAGATTTTGGTGAGTTGGATAGTAAAGCACTAATTTCTTTCCTGAGGGATGATCTTGAAAGATTGACAGGTAACTGTCTCTTGCAACTATTTCCAACATGAGAATAGTCAGCCTTTGCATAGCTCGCTACTGGTTTGTTTGCAGCTGAGTCTTCAACGCAAGTCAATCTTAATATACCTTTGCTGCCATCTTCTGTAGTTTTCATCTTATCATTGACGAGTTGAGCATTTAAGTGTCTACTAGTATGTTGCCTTCTAGAATAGGCATTTGCACCTGAAGTTCTAACATCCGACCTTGACACTTCATGCACTACACATTCACCGAGCCTTACTTCATTACCGGAGTGTGTTCTATCAGATTTATTATCAAAGGCTGACCGATCTCGGGCACACTTTCTACTACGCTTTCCCTTCGGAACTACAACCCCAACCAGAAAGTTTGTTCCAATATTGATATCTTTTGACGCAGCCTCATCAGCTTGATTTAACATCACACTACCTTGATTGAACACTACTGAACGGGTCACTCTGTGAGCAACCATAGACGGACAAGCTTCTTCATTTGATGGCTTTATATTTTCTACCGAATTAGTTCCAATTAGCTCATTCTCAACATTTATTGTACCAGTGCTTATATTGTTATGCATATACTTTTTTTCATTGGATATCCTCGCTGATTTTCTGATTTCTAGTCCATCAGAAGATGACTTTTTCCCTAACTGTGGTGCCTTAGAGGTCAACGTACTCTTCGACGCTGCAACAGTAGATACCGAAGCAAGGTTTCCTTGAATATTATCAACTCGATTGCCAGATAATGGCTCCCCGCAAAACAGGGCTTCCATGGCTTCGGCAGCAAGCTGAGTATCAGGGCCCGCGCTGAATTTATCTTGAATGCCACTTCTACAATCAGCAGCTTCTGTAAGCTCTGCACATCTAGCAGAAAGTTTCCCATTCAACTCCATTTCCAAGACCCTTGTAATATCAGCTCCTCTGGTATCTAAAACACTGCCTTTTTTGTTTTTGGACGGCAATTTTGAATCAGAATGAATTGCAGTACTTTTACCATGGGGCTTCATTCTGTCAGTTTTACTTTTATCTACAAGCAACTTTCCACATCTTCTGGATTTTTGTGGTTGAGAAAGTGATCTCCGTTTTTGCCCACTTACATTGAGAATCTTTTCCTTCATTCTGCAGAAAAAGTCTCCACCGCCTTCATCCTCCAATTCCTCATCCCAGTCAAAGGACAAAGGTTGATCCACCAGCTGCCTAAATGTTGTTGTTTTCTTAGAAAAATTAGAGAAAGTTTTGGCACCTGTTGAAGGTTTTGAGATTGTCCTTCTTGGTGGTTCACAACAAACATCCAGTTGCATATCAGAGGCATTATCTTTAACAAACTTTTCAATAAAGCCAAGTGCACTGGCTTGAGTTGATTCACCGGGTTCTTGGGAGTCGACATAGCTTAATCCTGCCACCTCATTATGATTATCAGGCAAATGAAGCGAAGGTGTTTTGGCTTCTTCTTCACAATCAATGTCATTACTATAGTTCCCATTCTCAACATGAACCACATCTGTAAACAATTTTCTTGCAACTAAAGACAAAGTTTTGGACACGCTTGCTTCACCTTCACCGGTAACCTCTTGTTCAGCTATACCAGGGTCATGTTCGGATCCAGGTGTACATGCAGCACTAGAGATCACATTCTCCTTTTCCACTAATTTGTGACATAAATTATTTCTTGCTTCAACCAAAGCTTTACATCGAGCAGCTAAACCTGAGGCTCGCAAGGATGCTGCGCGGATAGAAGTAAAACTTCGTTGAAAAGATCCTAGAAAAATGTTCCGAAAATCATTTATAACAATGTATCGAGCAAAAAAAGATAAGTAAAGGAGGTAACTTCTCAAACATATGTGCATCATTGTACACCCAACAGAAGCAATCACGAAACAATGAAGCTAAACTTGGATCTGCCCGCATGTACAACAACTGTTACGGAACCCTAGACACAGTACAATAAATCCAATTACATACAAATCGCTTCTCGAAACATCTACAGATTAGTCCTAAATAGCCAACTCTCAGAGTGACATTATTACTGATAGTGATGAGTGATGACTGACGATTGATGATGAAAAATGCCAATCGTACAACCCTTTCTGCTAAATGAGCAGTCTCCCCTATCAAACAATAAAACAATATAAAATGCAGGAAATAGTTTAGGCCTCACGAAATTGGACAGATAAAATGGTTGCCACATAATGGTAGGAGATAACAATGAAATACATTAGAATGTACACCATAATCATTTCTGAACAGTAACTAGAGTGGTTAGTTAATGCAAATTATTAGATGTAAGCAGTATGCTGAATAAAATGGGTGAATGAACATGCACCTGGGTCGACTTCGACAGTGCTAGGTGGCGTAGCGGAAAAATCTGTACTACCTCGCTCCAGAGGCGTGCTGCGGCTGTACACTAGTTTCTTGTCATCAATCAAAGTAATCTGAACATTACCAACAACACTGTTTGCAGTTCCAGATTCAGTACCAGTGAAATCACAATCAAGACCATTTCTCATAAACTGAGAGCAGACATTCCTGACACATTCCTCGTCATCCTGCACCTCAGTCTCACCTCCCAGGACCATCGGCTGCGTCTCCTGGTGATACACTACATCATAAACCAGTGTATCCCCTTCATATCCATTCATAACCTGAGTCTCCCCATCAACAGCCATTATGCATGTTTCACATCCATCATCTAAATGATCCATCACCTGTGTTTCACCATCTAAACGTGTTAGTTGAGAATGTTCCTTATCTCCCTCATCAATCAAAACCTTTGTTTCCCCTGCCAAATCTTCAGTCAGAGCCACACTCATATCCTCATTACACTCGACTGTATCCCCTAAAACAACAAGTAAGATCAACATAATCAATCAGTACCAACATGAAGCATCAACTGCATCTCGTAAACCCTAAACATCTAACAGTAGATTAGGATTAACATTACCAAAGAGTAAAGGAGGAGGAGAAGGGTCGCTGGCGCAATTACGAAGAGGATAGTTAACGGTTGGAGTGAATCCGAAGGCATCGCGGGCAGGGGAGTCCATCATCGATCGAAGTCGAAGTGAAAGCGGAGGGAGAGAGAGAGAACGTAAAGTTAGGGTTTGTGAAGGAACACTTCACTTGGGAACCGGAGGAAAAACGGAGCACTATTAGATTATTAATCATTATTATCGTACTAATCACACTAATTATTACCGTTGTCAATAATTCCTTTTCGAGATTTTTTTTATTTTGCTAAATTTTATTTGAGTAGACATCAGGTAAAAAAATGTCTAAATATAAAAAGTATAAATAGATCATAATCATAGATGTACCTTCTAATCAATGGCTGAGATTATCCAATTAATATTCATTTAATTATAATAAAAAT
>JAWWMW010105234.1:0-10641 GCA_035048345.1 Echeveria elegans
AAAAACTCAGCAGTCATCACTGCCTCACGGTCCAGTCGGGTCGGACCGAGACCGGACCGACAAAGACCGAAACCGTCGGTCTCGGTTCGGGTCGGTCTTCGGTTCAGATTTTCGCAGATTGTCGGTCTGTCGGTCCAGACCGTCCCGCCTTAGTCGGTCTCGGTCCGGACCGTTGGGCATCTATGGGTAAATGTATGAATTTAGTTAGATGTTGATGATAAATTTGTGATTTGTTAGTTAAATATTTTTTTATATATATGGATTCTTCATACACACCATTCTTGCACAAAACGACCGTGTTTGATGTCTTTTGACAAAACTGCACATTTTCACACAAATTGAAAGAAGGAAAGAAAAAAAAAAGAAGGCCCGTGTTCCTTGCACAAGTGCAATCTCATCTCAATTATTCTTACTTATAATACCCACCCTCACGCTCTCATCTCAGGCGATATGTTGGAAGAAACTTTTGCAAGACTTTTGCGCCCGGCCATGTGACCCCCTAGTTTTAATAAATAACTTTTCTCAAGTATTACTTATACTCACAAAATACATTTAAATAGTCCAAAAGAAGAGTTTGATAACTTATGAAAATTTTAATAATTTGAAATTACACCCTCCATCCCATAATATAATGTAGTGTTATTTAATTTTGGATTATGTGAGTCAAAAGTTGCTAAGCAAATAGTAAAAAATAAATAAATTAGAGAGAATATAAATGTGAGAATAAAAAATATTTATTTAAAGAAACAAGAACTATATTTTTGAACGGTAGAAAGAAAAATAAAACAATAATATGAGACCCAAGAATTATATACTCCCTCCGTCCTCCTTTGTTGTGTACATTTGTTAGTTATCAAGAAATTTAAGAAATAATGATAGTGTGAGAGAGAAACTAGTATAAAGGTAAGTGAGTGGAGAATAAAGTATGAAAGAAAGTGTTATGTGAGAGATAAAATAGGAAAGAGAATTGCCCGAAATGGAAATAGAAAAAATAAAAAAAGACACTAAAAATAAAAATATGAACAAAAGAGGACAGGAGAGGACAGGAGCAAACAACACACCACTAACATACTCTGAAAATTTTCAATAAAAAAATTACTCTGAAAATTGTAGCAGAAGATGATATCAATAATTAGAATGATTCAACCAAAATGGATTGTTTAAACAAGTCTTATTCATGGAACTCTGTAGATCATGAAACTATGTATGTATAATAAAAATAATTAAAGTATTGCATACCGTGTCTGCCTCTGCTTGAGGTTGCTCTGTAAATTGCCTTTGCTTCTGTACGTCCTGTGACATTTAAAACGGTAAAATGAGGTGGCTGACAGCCATGTGGGCCCCAGTAAGACATGAATTGGTTTATTGTATTGTTGCAAGTGGTAGATTTTTTTTGTGTCGTGCGACGCAAAAGCCAAGCTCTGCTGACCCAGCCCAGGATTTAATCTTACTTTTTTTTTTCTAATACCACAACTGCAATGCAACTTCGTGAAAGGGAGAGTCTCTGAGGTGTTTTTAGGTTTTGGTCTTTTGGGGGATGCACTCAGTTTGCAGCTAGGAGTAGATTGTGATCAAAGCCAGCTGAGAGTTGAAAGATTTTGGAACAGTCTGAACATTCTAACAAGCATGGTTCTGATTCATTCATGGAGCTTCCTAGTCCTAACCTCCCATTTTTGCCGCAGCCCCACACCAATGGTTCTCCATTGGAAGTGAGTGCAATGGAGTGTACACAGCCGCCTGAAACTGATACGGGTGTTTCTTCTTCCAGCTCTTGAATAGGTTGTGGAATATTGCGATGTCCAGGCCTACCGAGCTGGTGATTCTGGTTCCAAACCCATGAAATGAGGCGGCTAGTATCAGGAGCATCAGGTTGTTCATGGCGAATGGCCAAGACCTGAGAACACGGATAGAGGGACGTGGCTGAGTTTAACCGATGCCAATCCTAATAATATGTGGTTATCTCGGCCTAACTGCCCGTAACCATTGCTTCCATTCCACCACTTAAAAGAGTGGTGTGTCTCCTGCAGTAAAACACCAATGAGCTTAACAAGTAACTTGAAAATGGGAAATACTTGGGTATAGTCGGCAGGTCAACATAAACTTACTGCAAAGGATTAGCTTATGGTCCAGTCCACATATATGCTATATCGACCACTTCAATGTCCTCAACTTCTGTCAACAGCTGAGGCTCCCAGATAACTGGCATGTCTTTCTCTCTCTCTCTCTCTCTATTCCTTCAATAACAAGTTTTTCCACCACTTCCAATTGTTGGCTTCCATTAGCTAGGTATGGCGACATTGGATTCCAGCAGTGACATCTCAGACCCCACCATTACAATTTTTCCATTTTCCCAAAGTGCCAGAATATGGCCCCAGCCAAGTGAGACCTGCCAAGAGCGCGTAATCCAATTTGATTATTCTTGTGCCATTCTATATATCTTTGTGGGAAATGAAGATGATACAGAAATAGTCGTATATGTAATATCGCTGACAACCTTAACTACATTTTCTCCTCCCAAGGTTTCAACTCTAGATGGTAGAATGGCCTCCACGATATCTTTTCCGAGCCCAAATTGTCCGCGTTTGGATCTTGCCCAAAACTATAAAGAACCATCAATTCAAACTGCAGCGGAAACCACGCCAGATGCAAATGCAGCTCGAACACACTCACCCATCAAGCCCTTCCACTTCTCTCGGGACACTCCATAAATCTCTGCAGTTTGCCAAACACAACATAAATTCAGTACTCACATTCATCAAGAAAAATAATATAAGGAGAGTTTCCAAGAGCAACTCATTCCAAGACTCGTGACCATTCTTCTAAACCAATGAACCACACCATGAAGCATTGACGTAAGTTAGTCATAATTTTACTTCAAATTTACAGCATATCCTCGCTAAATCACATGTATCTTCAACCGTCATCAAGCCACATATCTATGTATAGAGAGGTATACACACACCCGATGTGCAAGTTTCACAATAAGTATCAACACAACAAACACATGAGCACTGAGAATACTAAACATACAAGTGGTCACTGCGAATGATGAGCAGAAAAGGGTTGAAGCATTAGGAGCCAATCCAGACTTATCAAGTTCCTTAACAAAACAAAAAAAGTAGCTTTTCTCGTCTTCCTGTCCTTCCATAAACCCAAAATCAAAGCATTGTAAGTCAAAATATCTGCCTTCACCACTCTCTTCACCATTTCCTTAAAAAGTGTCAAACCCATCCCAATCTTCCCTTCTTGACCATACCCCTTAATTAATGTATTATACGTCACTACATTAGGAGCAACCTGAATCGCCTTCATCTTCGCAAACATCTTACTTCCCATATCTACTTTACCATCCTTACAAAACCCATTTATCCTGGACTAACCCATTCCATACCATCTCATACTTAACCTTCAAAGCCGAGTTCGCAAGCCCTTTACTCAAATACCCGGATATCAATGTCCCGACACAACTGATGGCTTAAACCCCATTTTCCCCATCCCATCAAAAGCCTCAACCGCCTTATCCACCTCACCCAACTTACAAAACGCACACATCACCCTATTTAACATATACACATTCGGCAATATGCATTACAAGATTCAACATTCAGCAAAAGCCCATACTCATTCATTCTACAAAACGTATTGGTAGCATTCCTAAACTTCTTTAAATGAGCACTAGTCTTGAAAAGTGAATCAAACACATTATGCGATGATTTACGCACTCTATAACAATACACCAATGAATCAAACAACATGGGCCCTGAATCAACATCGAATTCAACTCTCCGCAAAATTGCCTCCGCATACTTGAGTTTCTGTGTTTTTTTTTTTTTTTTTAAGGATGTGGAGGATCATGGAATGATCATCTATGAGATGAAATCAGGGCTTTTGGCTGAGGCCCAACTGAAAAATTCTGAAGAGACGACGTAATCTTTCTTGGTTTTGATGAGAATAAAAATAGGGTTAATTACAGAAAAAATTAGTTTATATATATTTTTTTTTTACGATCTTCACGTTTTCGATGTTTTCATTTAGAGATCCGTCCGTCATAATAAATAAAATTAATCCATGAATCGTAATTTTAAAAACTTTAGAAGTCAGATTAAAAATATAAAAAATATAATGTAACCCCTCATTTTCCACCACCAACCTCCTACTCCCTCCACCACCACCACTCCGACACCACCCTCCTCCCTCCTCTTCCACCACCACCACATCCTCCACCACCACTCCACTACCACCACCACCACCAGTCCACTAGATGCAGGTTAGATTGTAGTTTTTATATTTTTAATCTAACCCCCAAAGTTTTTAAAATTTTTGATTCATGGGTCAATTCCGTCAATTATGACGAACGAGTGTCTAAATGAAAATGTCAAAAATGTGAAGATTTTTAAGTGTGAAAAATAAACGGAGGGTGTCATATGAATAAAAAATGTTATAGATACGAGTCTTTTTCTATAACTAACCCATAAATATCCGGAGCTGAGAAGTTGACGGCTTCATTGGGAGGGTTTAACATTGTCTGATTTTTCCCAAGGGAAATGCTCATCTTGAACTCACTCTCTTAAAGACCAAAATGCCCCTGTGGCGAAAAGATGTTTAACAAAAGAAATGTTTTTATCGAAATACCTGAACATGATTTGGAGCCTGGAGGGCATTTTTGTGCATTCACCATATGTACATTCAGTATTACACTCTACATGTCCAATATTTTGAGTCTTTCAGACATCTATGAACAAAATTTTCTTTGCTCAGCTTCCTCGTCTTTGTCTTTCGAGTTCTGTCTCCCCATTTCGGCAAAACAAAACATTGAACAAGTGCATTAGCCGCAGGAGTTAATAATCATCAGCATGCACTTTCACAGAATTGAGTCCTCTTATTCTCTGGTCCAGTGCTGCCATCACTGCTGGTTCTTGTTTTTTCCTTTGCTTAGTGATAGTGTTTGTTGTCACGGACCCAATCTTGTCAAATATCACCTGAATACAAAAGTTGATTATTTCAGCTAGAAAGTGATAATTTTTAGTTATACGAGTTTTGAGAAGTGAGAGTTGGAAATTTACGGTGAGCAAGTCTTCAGGATCGAACAAGTGGTGAGTTGTCCTTTGTAATATTTTGACTATGTCCCCAGCGTGATGGGCTAGATGTAACTCTTCCTCTATCATCTGCAGTCATTGAGCAAGTTCATTCATGCCTTCTAATTGGGCGGAGCGATACACAAAATAAGATATCAAAAAGACCTTACCATAAAGATAGCTAAAGCTACATGAAGGAGTACTTGTGCTCCCTCGAAAAACAGGACATCCCAAACCCGCATAGTTGTCTACAATAAAATCAAAGTCACATGTTAAAAATCATGTGGCCCTCATAATTGAATGCTATAAGCAATAATTGATGAAATGTACCATTTTGCTACCACTGAAAATTAATAATTACGGAGTAATTTTTTAAATCAATGTTAAGAACAACTCGACCCAGTTTTTAACAATTATAAATGTTTATCGGCAAAGGAAAGTACAAAGTTAATGGAGACGGTAAGAGTACCTCGGAAGGCAAACTTTTTGAGAAGAGACATAAAAACCACTCGGTAGCTACTAAGGATGCATCAAACTCCAAGTCTTCCAAATGTGTAGCGATTCTGTACATTTTATTTACTCATGTGTTAAGAGTATTGTCTGCAAGGATGTAATACGAGACAATTCAGGAACAAAAGGTGATGAACTTGGACACTTTTTGGCCAAGAGACCTTTAAAAACTCGTTGTTTAAATTATGCGAGTAGCAATCACTGACTAAAACATCTTCGAGCAGAACAGCCAACATCCAGAAAGCATCCTCCTCGGTTTTCATGACAAGCAGTAGCATTGTTGCGATTCAAACCCTGTAGAACAAGTTGAGGTTATACTTAACTCACCTTTTTTTCTTTCTAAAAATTTGAAAGCAAGAATCTTTGTAAAACATTTTCGTCAGTAGAGAAGGAAGAGGAGGAAGAAGAAGCCCACCTGACAATAACCGACTTCAGAATCGCAGAAAGAATATCCAACAAGCACATGGATGGCCAGGGAATGTCCGGGGCAGATCCTACGTTTAAGATGACACTGAAGATTAAAAACCGCAAATGGAACAAACAATTTTAAAATTGCTCGGAATCTGTCATCCATAAAAACATACATGATCAATCTGCTTAGTGGCGGGTGTGACCTTACCTTCTACAGCCTTCTTCAAGTCACTATAATAACTCTCAGGAACCATATCCTTCTTCTTAGCAGCTCCAGACAAAGAAAACCAAACTTTAGGCCTTAAAATTAGGCGGAACCCCCTTCCTTACCAGTCTCTTTAAAGTAACAGTAACTATAGTTGAAAACCTAAGTGAAGACTTGAGCTTAATCACATGAGATATAGACGAAATCTGAGGTTGCAAGTACCAATTAGCACCTTTGCTGGCTTCCAACGCCCGCCAAACCCAAGACTGTTGCCTTACCCTTTCCCTAACCTCGTTCAACACATTCACATCATCAACATTTCCTTCCACTACAAATCCATACGAATCCTGAAAGTTAACAGTTATATTCGCCCTTCTGGTGTGTATGCTTGGCCTGAAACTCGCATCAAACGACGAGTTTCTTCTTCTATCCATTCCATACATTTCTTCAGCACCCAAACTGAAATAACCAACAAAATAAATCTCAGCAATTCTGTATAAATCCACCCATCAATATAATCACATTATCTTTAAGGACACGAGCCAAATCATCGATTCCATGATACAAACTTTTACAGTTTTACCCCAAACCAAACTCCCAAATTCAATAACTTCAAAACCCCTTAACTCATTCTCATCAGCAATCTCAAATTCAAACCAATCCAGCAGAAAAAAGTGCACTACAACTACAAACCCGAAGAATACTAAGCAAACACCATCACAAAACACGCATCAACAAAATCATGAAACCACATCAAGGCACACACTTTCGCCCAAAACCCTGTCCCAAATTCATTTATCTCAAAATTCCAGAAACTCGTTTTCCTTAAAATCCCAAAAAATCCAAACTTTTCCACATTCAAACAGAACAATGCCGTATGCACTCCGACAGGCAACATACAAACCTTAATAAAATGAAACAATGATGAATCTCCAGCAAAGCACCGATCCGTCCCAGATGAAAAAAATGCACAATTACATTCAAAAGCGAAAATGAACGAAATATATACGTAGCATAAAAATTAGAATTATGAAATGGAGCTGACGGGCTCGATGATCGACGAAAATGGGACGATGATGTTGAAGAAAAATTCTGGATAAAGGCAAAGGGGGGTTTGGGTTTGGGAAGAAAAGAAGTTGTGAGATGGAGGGACAAGTCAGGTGTGGCCTGAGATGGACCGAATGGCCTTACGGAAGCTGTAGTAAAACAAAGGGTGTGTCAGTGATTAGATTTGATCTTCAGGGACTTTTTTATAATTTTAAATAGTATTTTCAAGAAACTACCGTTGAACTTATGTCAACGTTTTGGGACTAGGGTTTGTCATCATTTATAATTTGTCTTTTGGATCCAATTTTTTTTTTGAATTAAAGTTGTTGGAAACAAGACATTGATTTAGATCTGTGTCAATTATTGTCTAGACAAAAATATCAAAGAGGGATATCATCAAATATCTCACACATATTAACATGTGACTATAGTGTATTTGTTTTCTGCCTAGTAAATTGGCGCCTGTAGCTCAGTGGATAGAGCGTCTGTTTCCTAAGCAGAAGGTCGTAGGTTCGACCCCTACCTGGCGCGTCAATTTTTGTGATATATTTATGCAGTGTGTTGCACACTGTTAGCTTCTTTTTTCTGTTTTTTTAAGCTAACATTTAGTTATTTTATCATCATCACTGTTCTGTTTTTGATGTTGGATAATTTTGTACCAAGAATTTCTTGAACTTTTTGAGAGTGTATGTTGTTGCATTCAGTAAATCCGGAACTTTTTGAATCTTTGAGCTTGTAACTGTTGTTGTAACTTCACAGATTCCGCAATGACCATGTCTGATATCCAAATTTACTTCCCACTGCCGGAGTCTGAATTGGAATTAATAATTGCACAAGAAGTAGCAGCGTAGCGGTTAGTTCTTGATCTTCCATCGAGGAGGTCAAGAGTTCAAGCCCTCCCGAGTGCATCCACGTCTTGAGTCCGAGGTTTGTCCTTGAACGATAGTAAGGTATAATTTTAAAAAAAAAACTGGAAGTAATAAGTTCCTTTTTATCCTTCTTGAACTGAGTTGGCACAGAAGCCGCCTCAAACAGTCGCGATCATTTAGATTATGTTCCTCATTTATTATTCTTCATTTCTTAGTAGATGTTTATTGACAAAATGTTCAATACTCTTTTGGAGGATATAAGAGGAAGACAAAAAAATCAGTTAGATGTCGAAAATCAATCATAAATTCAGTCTCAAGCAGCAAGTATAGAGTATAGATCCCATTACATTATGAAAGCTACTAATATGTTCATTTTGTTCTGCTGCGTCTGCGTGTGCATTTTCTTTTTCCTTATTCGAATCAAAGCAACATACTGGAGAAAAACACAATTAAAAAAAAAAAAAAGTGTCTGCGTGTGCATTTTTAACAACATTTCAAGCCAAGAATGGCGTCAAGCGTCACGCTCTTTTTGCTACTGTTTGTATGTATGTTGTTACTAGTACGAGGCGAGGAAACTGAAGTCAAAAAAATCCCAGCAGTAATATTTTTTGGAGACTCTACCGGAAACAATAACTGGTACCCAACTATAATTAAGAGTAACTTTGAGCCTTACGGCCGTGTAGCTCCTGATTTAATATCTGAAGCATTTGGTCTCATGCAGCTTGTTCCTCCTTTTTTGGATCCTAGTTTTACCATTGAGGATTTCGCTACTGGCGTTAACTTTGTCTCTGCTGGCACTGGTTTCGACAATGCCACCGCTCAGATCCTCTTAACTCGTAAGCCTACATTATTTTTAATTTTTTTTTTTGTTCCTCTGATATTTTTATGGTCGATTTGAGAATGTTTTATTTTTATTTTTGTTTGATATTGATTTGAGAACTCTGAGTTTTGCTGAATGCAATACAGTCAGCCCCATTATAACACCCTTCGATATAACAGATATTTCATTATAATAGTCTTTTGGATTTATAACGTTTCAAATTTTACCTTATAAAAGTTCTCGTTATAACAGTCTTTGCCTATTTTTATATAACATCCTACCAATTTTTTCCAAACATTTTGGGATGTTATAGAGGGGCTGACTGTACCACTGTGGAGGGAAATCGATTACCACAAGGAGTATAAGCAAAGGGCCAGAGTCTGAGGGAATATATAGGCATGGAAAATGCGGATTTTGTTCTGACTTAGAGCATCTGCACCGGTGAGAACGTGCGGCTGACCTGGAGGCTGGAGGACGTGCTGCGGAAATGCACCGGTGATTGCTGGAGGAGCTGCTGATGCGAATTGAAGCCAAAATTGCTGGAAAGTGCTCGAGGACATGCGGATTTAGCAGCTGCCGTGCATAGGCAATTTATGTTATAAGCAAAGGAACGAATGACTTTCTTGAAAATTACTATCTTTTACCCGAGAGACGCTCTCAGTTCACAGCGACAGATTACACTTGTTTCCTTATTGAACATGCTCAAATTTTTTATTACAAAACTGTACAACCTTGGCGTCAGAAAAATTTCATTTATTTCTCTGACACCAATGGGATGTCTTCCATTGAAAAGGACTTTGAAAATTTTCAATGGTTCTGAATGCAACGAGGAATAACGTAGCATTGGCTTTTAACGCGAACTGAGAGGCTTGGGTTTGCATTTGAATGAGAAGCTTCAAGGGATGAAAATATAAAATTCTGATCTGTATAATATTGTTTTGCAGATGGTTCAGAAACCTGAAACTTTTGGGGAGCCGCTTGGTACACGGTGCTTCAAAATAATTTATCTGTCCGGAAAATTATAAATAATTTTCTTTTGTGAAGGGTTTGAAGATTAATTTTTGTTTTTGATAATTCAATTTTTGATATACTTATGCAGTGTGGCACTGTTAGCTTCTTTGTTATTTTTAGCTAAAATTAGTAACGTTTGATTATTTTATCATCATTAATGTTCTGTTTTTGATGTTGGATTTGTTGTGTGTGTGTTTATGGTCTGTCGCGTTAATTTTGCAGTTTCTGTCTACCAAAAGTTCACATCTTGAATTTTGCGTTGCATTCAGTAAATCCGTAACATTTCGAATCTTTGTGCTTGTCAATAATTCAGCAATTGTCACGTGTGGCGGTCTGATATCCGAATGGCCTTGCCCCTTACAGCGTCGGAACTGAAACTAATAAATTTCTTTTTCGTCATTCTTGAACAGACAGAGTCGATAGACAATCCTTAGCCTCATAAACCGTTGTGATCATTTAAACTATGTTCCGCATTTATGCTTCTTACCTTTCGCAGTAGATGGATATATACACACGTTGGAGAATATAGAAAGACAATCTTCCAATGCAGTTGGATGTCGAAAATCTTCTCAATCAACAACAGGTCCATTACATTATTTATTGTTCCCGATAACATGTCCATTAAATGGCATCAAGCGTCTGCCTGCATATTTAACAGTATTTTCAAGCCAAAAATGGCATCAAGCGTCATGC
>JAWWMW010105245.1:0-20680 GCA_035048345.1 Echeveria elegans
TCAATCTGAGCGAGGCTCCCCACACGTAGGCAGTGAGGCTGAAGTGGGTTAACAAAACATCGTGTTGCATAAAACTGTGTTTTACATTCCGCTGCAACACGACCTGTAGGTAGACCTATAAGTGCACCTGGAGTTAACTTCTATCACATGATAGAATATAACTAAATTGAAATTTTTGTAAAGGTAATGTTTGTGAGTATTTAACAAAAAAGATATTCCAGATAAAAATTCATTCAACCAACCACTAGTAAACCGTTTATAATTTTTTTAAAGATTGCTTGTCCATTAACCTTTAAAATAAACTACATTTTCAGTAAACAATCATCACATGTTTCTTGAAGGATATTTTTTTTTGAATCGTTCAGAATGGATATGTTTGCGCTAAAACTCTTCTAACATTTCGTTTACCCATGCACCGTATTGCGTCACATGAACTACGGCATGTTTTGCGTACATACCAGTTAGCCTTTCGTGCTTCCTAGAATCATATGCCGGAAATCGGTTGATAATATTTTCTCCCCAGTTCACGGTGCACCAACATTCTGCATGTCCCAACACAGGTCTCTCGCATTCAAATTCAAATGATTCACCAAGTTTAAGGTGAGCTATGGCTTGTAGATCTTTGTTGTTATTATCGGTGCAATCAAAGGTTGCGGAATCATACGCTTTAGTGTACATGTGAATTTGAACCATCACGTTACATTCAGCTACCCAAACTGAAAATATGAGTTGCAAAGACGCAACCAAAATCATATAACATATGGAGTTCATTTTGCTTCTTTTCTTGGTGAACATGTTTCTATTTGAAAGTATATTTATAATAAAAAAAAATATCGCAAGAATTTAAAATATTTTTTACGCTTTTTAAACATGTTAAATGCATAAAATGAGTAACAAAAGAGACTGTCATAATTCAAAAAATATCTCGGAAAACAAAGAATAAGTAACCCGACCAACCATGTTTGGAGTTGATATGTTAATTTATTTTGTTTTGAAATTGATTCTGTTTGGATTATAATCTTTGAGAGCGTCATCTATTCAAACGTTATAAAATGGTACTCCATCTGTCCTCTTTTGTTCTTTCTGTTTCTATTTTAGGTGTCCTCTTTTATTCTTCCTATTTCATTTTGGACTATTATCTTTCCTACTTTATATCTCACATAATACTCTCTTTCCTACTTTATTCTCTACACTTACTCACTTTTCATTTTTTTATCTCTCACAACTCATTATTCTTTAAATATCATGCCGAAAATCAAAGTGGAAGAATAAAGAGGGACGGAGGGAGTACTTTTTTCTAACATGCATGCGCAGTCATTCATATACGGTTAGCATTTGAATTATTTTCTATTAAAAATGAAGTATTGCATTTTAAATACCATTGCATTTATGATTCAATTTTCGTTTTGAAGTACTTATAATTTTTGAGGTGAACTTAGGCGAAGGGTATGGAGCCCCCGAGAGCTCTCTCTATCTTGAGACAAAAATTATTATTTGTATCGCAGAAGGCTTTGGCAGATGAGTTTTTATCAAGGAATGACTCGATTTATTTTCATTTGTAATTGTCTCTCTTAGTTAAAAAAATTCATCATTTTCATTTAGTTCGAAATTAAAATTTGATGGAGTGTATTTATACGATCCATCGAGTCGTAAATTCCAGTATATTAAATATATTTCGTGATAAAATGTTACTCTTGGGTAGTGTTTCGTTGCGCGGGTATATTAAGACCACATGAAAGCAAAATATCATAAATCAAGCTTATTAAGGAGCTCGAGACGTCGAAAAAGCTAGCGAAGCAGAAAGGAGCTGGAGTTCAGAAGATCACGCGACCGAACATTAATTTCCATATGCGGACATGAACATAATTTCGGGATATTCCCTTGAGGTCCTCATACAAAATTCTTCACAGGTCCGCGTACAGCGTCAGATGACGTCAGCACGCGGAACTTTGGGCCAAAACTGAAATGTCCCTATTCTAATTTCTAAATTCCTTGAAGCCTACCTCTATAAATAAATAAGCAAAGCTAGCTAGGGTTTTGGGGACAATTATTATTCGTTGGAGTTTTCAGTTTGCTTATGTATTCATCTATGTTTAGTATACATTGTTGTTCATCAACTCAATTTTTAGTATTCAATACAATGCAATTTAGTAGCTAAATTCCTGTTCAGTTTGGGGAGTTGTGAATGCGACAAAATAGTATGAGACTCGTGCTTAATTTATTTACAAGTTGAATAATTTCTGTTATTGCGCTTTAATGCATGCTTTAATTATTTACTGTGCGTAGCCAAGCGATGAAACCCAATTAATATTATTGTGTGACACGTAGGAATTGCATGATAGTGACTAAGCCTAGTAGTGAAATAATTATTGTGTTTTGATTACGTGACTGTTATATCTACTTGATACTTTAGCGGGTAATAGTGGGTTGAACTGATAAATTAGGTAAGTCTATAGCAGGATTATCTGAATAGGACGGACAACGTATTACTCTAGCGGGGTGTATGTAAGTTGTATCTTTAGCGGAAACAACTGTTTTAATTCAATATTGTATGTCAAATCGTGCAGGGTCGATGATTACTAGTCGCATGAACAATTTCCTGGACTGATTTTTCTTATTATTGTTAAATTCAATTTGCCTCCACGTGGACGCTAAATTCAATATGCGTTCAGCGTTTTAGCGTCCAGTTTGTGGACGCAAACTTGGCATTTGCGTCCATTTTAAGGTCGTGGACGCAAATTCGCTTTTTTTTCTTATAGTGGATGGTTGGTCGAGGGTGAGATTTAAAAAAAAAAAAGATGATACTAATTCATTAATAATGAAATAAAGTTAAAAGCTGAATTTTTGATAAATGTGACGTTTTTTCAACAAAAATTTAAATTTAGCAAAAGATGGATATTCCGGGTAAAAATTCAAATAATGACTCGTAATTTTTTTTCGGGAGTTTTATTATGATTAGACGTCTACGAAAGTGTGACATCAAAAATAAACTACATTTGATTTCTGGCACATCCCCTATAATTATTACTCCCTCCGTCCTGAAATGATCTTCCTGTTTGGGTTGATGGCACGGTAATTAAGGAATAATGAGAGTGTGAGAGTAAAAATAAAATAAAAGTAAGTAAGAGAAAAATAAAGTAGGAAAGAGAGTGAATTGTGAGAGTGAATTAATTGCCTTAAAAGGAAATAGGAAGAACTTTAGGGACATCTGAATAGGAAAGTAGGAAGAACAAAAGAGGACAGAGGGAGTAGATAACAATAAGGTGATGCATGAGAATGAAAGTTGAAGTCGTGTCTTTTTTTTATTTTATTACAATTTTCCATAATAGGGATACAATGTATACATCGATGTATACATCACGGGACTATTGTCCGGAATACAGGATCCATGATTCATTATTACAACTGAAAAAGCGACCATCGATCCTGAATCGCTTTCCATGACACAGCTATACACAATAAAATAAATAAACAATAAATAACGCCTCTCACTCATATAGGAGATAAATAGACAATCTCGTCACTCACTACAGTTTACACCGCAATAGAGTAGGGAAATAAACACCTCTCACTCCGTAAAGGAGGAGAGAAATAAACACCTCTCACTCTCCACTGAAAAAATCCGCAGAGGAGGAGAGAAATTATGACCGGATTCCTTGTTACAGAAGTAACTTGGAACAGTAACCGGTCATTCCAAAATAAACTAATTCCAATCACATCGGTAGAATTCTACATAGGAACTTCGATATCTGCGTAGTTCAATACTTGAAGCAGCCCCTTGCGTAGCCCACTCCTCCAAACAGCCTCTTGCCAACATCTATGGCTTTGAAAACATATTGCGACATAGATCACCAAATAAAATTAGCGACCACGTAGTTTTAAAAAAATATTTTGAATATTAATATTTTATTTTCAATTTAGAAAAATAAAAAATATTTATTATAAATATTAAATATTTAAAATTAAGGATGAAATAAGGATGGTGAAGTAGAGAATAAGGATGGAATAATGAAGGAGAATAAAATTAAATGATGGAATTAGGCTGTGGTGGTGGTGAAGTAGAGAATAAGGATGAAATAATGATGTGGTGGTGATGTAGAGAATAAGGATTGAGAAATAATGAGTTTGAGAAATGATGTGGTGGTGAAGTTGATGAAATGATTTGGTAAGTTGATAAAATGAGGGAGAGAGTTGGAATTGTTATATATAAGCAATGTGAATTAGCATTTTAGCGACCACATGATCGCTAATTTTCAACTTGACGCTTTTATTTCGAAAATTAGTGTCCACGTGGTCGCTAATTTTCAACTTGACGCCTTTTATTTCGAAAATTAGCGTCCACGTGGTCGCTAAATTTCAACTTGGCGCCTTTTATGTAAAAAATTAGCATCCACGTGGTCGCTAAATTTCAACTTGACGCCTTTTATGTTAAAAATTAGCGACCACGTGGTAGCTAAATTAAATTTTAAATATTATAAAAAAATTAGAATTAAATTAACGATTACGTGGTAGCTAATTTAATTTTATTTTTTTAATATTTAATATTTAATTATGAATTTTTAAAAATTAAATTTGCAACCACGTGGTCGCTGATTTATTTCAATTTTTTAAATATTTAAAATTTAATATTGATTTTTTAAAATATTTTAAAAATTAAATTAGTGACCACGTGGTAGCTAATTTAATTTTTTTAGAAATATTTAAAAATTATTTTTGAATCATCAAAATATTTTAAAAATTAAATTAGCGACCACTTAGTCGCTGACTAGACGCTAATTTTTTCCGCCAAAGTTTCGCACCCAAAATAGCGTCCAATATTACCTCTGCATTTACCTGGTCGCTAATTTAGCATCCACTGTTCATTAGCGACCAGAATGGGTTGGAAGCTAATTTTTGGACGCTAAATTGCCAGATTGGTGTAGTGGATGTAAAAAGTATATGCATATCTTAACCAAACTATTTCAAAATCGTTCTACTTAATTTGTGAAAATCATTCGATAAAATCATGAATGCAATGAGTGAAGTCATTCCCTAGTCATCTCCTTTTTAAATAAACCGCCTTCATCAAACCAACTTTTATGTAAACCCCATTTTCTTTAGAACTATCTCGAGTATAGTTAGCATAACTTTGTCTCCGCCATTCTCTTGGGTACAACACTAGGTCACTGTAGTTTTATATATTTCTTTTGACGCATTTCATTACACCACTTTACGACACATCAGCATTCAAACCAAAACCACCACTCACAAGTCTCACACACAAAAATTAGCCCAAACACGAGAGAGAGCGACGCACTGAAGTGAGGAAGTTGACGGATGAGCGACGAGTGACGACGATCTTCGGCCACTTCTCTTCTCTTCTTCTCTTTTCTTTTATTGTTTTTTTATTTCTTCTCGATCAACGATGATGAATTGCGCGAGCATGCCTAGCTAATTCCTTTGTATCAGCTAAGAGCATGAACTTGTAATAATCATGTTTTGAGACTCGCGCTTAAATTCATCTATGAAAAGTTTTATTATTTATTATGGTTTAATTGCATGATTTTGATATTGATTTAATAAGAGAGGCTTTGACGGGAAAATTTATTAAGTTATCCAAATTTCTAGTGTTAAACTGATCGAAATTTCAAAAGGTGACAATCAGAAGTAATACTCGATTAAATATATGCTGCCTGGACATGATCTGTGTATGTTTGGATGAGAGTAGAGTTAATAACGAAGGAGTTGTGCCGACTACGAGTGCGTAAAGTTAGATACCTTGACGGGGAGTAATTGTGTGAAACCTTAATCGTTGAAATAATTTAATGTCGATGATAAGTTGACTATCGCAGGGATAGCTTGGTGCCTGACAAACGTATTTTAACCCTTTATAGTTATCGAATAAGTTTTAGGGATCAAGTCAATATTTATAACTCGGAAGCCCGAGGATCGTCCCAAGAGAGCAGACGCAACCCAAGTACTAGTAAAAATGTATTGTCTTATCTATTCAAATAGAAAAGTTGATTTTTATTATAATTCTTAAAGTAAAAATAATGAGAAAGAGTTTTGTTAAATCAGAGAAAGCGTTCCAAAATACTACTTCACTTGTGTGTACCTCCCTAATTCATGCGATGAAATATTAAATACCAATAAATCATTTATGAAAATAAATCATGTTAATTCTATTATTTATATACTCTTTTATATAAAAAAGTAATTTATTTTCTTCCCTAGCGGCGCTTCTTCTCTTTGAAAACCCCTAACTTACGGTACATGTGTCGTGGTGGAAGACAATGCTTTCCTGACATCGGGCACATGACTCCTTAAACCCTCAACTGAATACATCTATGTAAACAAATCACAAATACAAACCCAATCCACAAACCTAATTTCCATTTTCAAAAATCTCAAGCACAAATCGCACGAAATCTTAAGTAATAGCTTACTGAGAGGAGCAATGCATTGCATCTGTTGATGGTTGGAAAGTTATAGTCGATGAGAGAGTTTCAGATGAGGATTACAGCAGTCGGGGTATTTTTGAAATAATTTATGAGGATATTTTTTTAACCGGCAATCCCACACTTCCGACTTTATTAATAAGAATACTTTTTTATATAAAAGAGTACATATATAATAGAGTTAAACATCATTTGTACTTTGTTATTTTGCATCATTAATGGAGAATTTCACAATTTGAAAAAACAAATTATAAATGGATGATAACTGGACTATCCTCTTCGTCCTTTTTACGATACAGATCTCGTGATCTACCACAATACTTTAGTCATCCATATCTCATTGTGTTAGAATCCACCACCTTTACTAAGCTGAAACTATCAAATAAAAACTATATTTACTGTATTATTTTGTCAATAAATGGCAATCTGTTGGTTAGGGAACTAGTCATTAAACCTCATGGTCAAGAGTTCAAGCTTTGACTTTAACATTTTTTCTCACATGTGTGAGGTTTTTCGTCTTCCTCCTTCATGCGGATTGTTTTCCGTTATGAAGGCTTGTAGCTATGTTAAAGTTGCTTTGTTCTTAGTTTCTCGTTCTTGGCAGTGCGTCATGGTTGTTGCTTTGTTCTTGATTTATCGCTCGTGGTAGTGCATTGATGAACCAAAATCATATATATTTTTCTTCATATTTAGTTAGGTTAGTCCCGTTTTTAGTCTGTATTTTTTTTTTTTGGAAAATAGGTGTGAAACTAACTCTCTATAGGTCCAACAACATATTTATGAAGTTTCACACCGAAAATATCAAAAGATGTTGAAAGAAGGCAAAATTATTCAAAACGAAAGAAGAATGAACATATCCATAAGAGGAGCGCAGGATGGCGCGTGAAAGGCATTTTCACACCTAACACGCGCGTGAAGAATGAGTAATGTATGGAAACCCACCTACATGCGCGTGATATGTCTTTTCACACCCTAGATTGTTTGTAGGGTCCAAAATTTTTATAAATAAAGGTGTTGAATGAGAATTGAGGAGTAGAATGAGAAGAAAACTTTTTCATTGATAGAATGAAAATTTTCAACGAAGAAGGCCACTTATGGGAACGGGGAAGGAGTCCAGAAGTGAGTAGGAGTTCTACGGCGACTGTCCTTTCCAAATCTTTTCTTCTTGTATTTCTTCTCGAATATGACTTGTGAAATTCATTTTGTCATGAGTGAGTAGTGACATCCTTGTTTTCGGGGTCCACACTATGTTGATGTAACCAATAAGCTTTGACAATTACATGTTATTTTGTAGCGAAAAAGAAGTTATATGTTCATCGATGATTTGTGAATTGTAACCAAGTGATCAGTCGACCAATAAATCCTTATTGTTGGTGAGGTTGTTAATCCAATCACGAATTGTCGTATCAATATATTACTTTAGTTGGCTAGCTATAAGTAATTTTTCCAAGTATTGGTGTATGATACTTAGTAAAGTATATAGTATTGTGACAATAGATAGGAATGGATACTGGGATAGACTTGATCTTAACGACTAGTGATGCGAGTGGCGTGATCTGCTGCGATGATATATCACACACATTTGATCTAGATATTCGTGCAGAGGCCACGAGATATTAAGGAAGTTATTATCCAAAAGAACATGGGTGAAGAAGGTAATAGATACATGTTTTGATCAATTTAATATTTTATCTTCAACAATGTTTAGTGAAGTAGTAACCTGCTGTCAGTGTTCTTTACATTCTTTCCAAACCAGAAACCAAATTGCTAACAAAACGTACTATTTGATGAGATATTATACTTATGCTGTACTTTGTAATCCACAATCGATAAGAAAAACTACATTTACAACTTAAAACCTTGAAAAGAACGGGTAACGATACCATTTTACTTTCAATATCTTTATAGGTGAGGATGATTATAGGATACAAGGGGATATGGCTGTAGATAAAATTAGTTGTCAGTAGTCAGTACTAACTGCATTCATTGGATATCTCATCCAGTCTAGATTAATTCAATTAATAATAATAAATTAATAAATATTATTTAAATAACTTCTTCCTAATTTGTGCCACCACAAAACACCACCACCATCTCCCAACCACTTCTAGCCGCCGGCCCACCCACCGCCATTCCGACCACAGCCATCCACGAGCGTTAAGTTTACATCGCGAACGGATAAGTGTTCACATCTAATTGGTAAATGAATATCGTGTATCGACTATTGTTCACTATTATTTAGTAAGTGTACGCTGCGAATCGATAAGTATTCACTGCTAATTGATAATTGTACACCGCGAATCAACAAATATTCACTATTAATTAATAAGTGTATACTGTGATCGGTAAGTGTTTGCTGATAATATATTAGTGTACACTGCAAATCAATAAATGTTCATTCTTAATAATTAGTAAGTGTACTCAGCGGTAAGAATCGTCTATTTGACAGTACACATTGCAGTGGCCATTAGTGATGGCGGTTGGAGGTGGCTTGAGAGGGCGACCAGAGGTGGTGGCCGATGGAGATTGCGATCGGTGGTGGCCAGTGGTGGTTGCAGGGTGCTGGGTGATGATGATGCATCTCTTTAATTATTTAATACCAAAAATACCCTTAGCTTCATCTCTTAAAATTCAATTTAATCAATTACTATATATAAGTAATTGTAATTTGGTCCATAATTTGAACCATTGGATGATCAATTTATCCATTCAAAAATAAAATTAATTAGCTTTGTAAATATGCTATATTAATCATGATTCTTCTTGTGAGTAGGTAATCCATCCAATTCTCATTACCCATGTACCGTGTACCATGTTCCACATGAAAACAACTCGATTGGTGATTTGGATTTTGCATCATATTTCCAAGGGCCATTTCTCACCTTCCTTCTCCTATCTTCTGATCCCCTTAGATACACTAATTTTTGGTGCGTTATAATTAGAGATTAATCATATGATGTTTAGTTTTATATGTGAAGTCAAAAACTGATAAATTTAGGACATGGGGAAATAAGATAACGTAATTTCTCATAACTGAACTATTATAAAAATAATTATTACGAATGAGCTTTGCAACACCCGATCTCAGTTCAAGAGTGACACTGTTTAAAATTTATTAATATGCTATATGCTATATGCACCGGGACATACAATCCGTTGAAAGCTTTGAACATTGAAGACAGAGTACCATGATTTTTGTGACGAATTTATAGATTGGGTTGATACAGGAGATGTTGGTGGTATGAGTCATGCAGAGTAGGGATGCACAAAATTTGACCGGATCGGACTGGAATCCGGACACGGGAAATTTAAGTTCGGTCCGGTTCACTTTTTTATTTTTTTTGGCCCCGGTCCGGGTCCGGCCCAAACCCAGAAAAACAAAAAAAAAGTAAAGGAAAAAATCGGCTTTCCGGTCCAAATCCGGTCCCGGTCCGATCCCCAGATCGTCCTTTCTCCAAAATTCTGAATTTCGATCCATCCGAATCCGAAAAATTCCAATCCGGTCCCGGTCCGAGTCATCTGGATGAGCATCCCTAATGCAGAGTCAGGCTAGACTTATAATGGTATGAGACATGCGGAGTCAAGTTAGACTTACAGTGGTTCGAATAGTCTAATCGAATCATTACACTGTGACAACCTGATCTCTTTCGGAGGACTGCACTCCTATCTTAAATATATTAATATGATATATGCACTGGGGGACGTACAATACTACAATCCATTGAATGCTTTGGACATTGAAGACAATTTAGTAACTTTTGTAACAAATGATCCAATTAACCCTTAAAACACAATATCTCGGTAACCATTTTCATAAAAATAATATGTAATACTACATATCAATAAGTAAATAAATTCCACCAACAGGGTGGTGTCTTGTTGATAAGGGTTCAGTCTTGAAATTCTTAGGTCCAGAGTTCAATCCATGACCTCCATCATATTCATTTCATTTTTATTATTATTTCTCCCCTTAGGGAGGCGTGTTCATTTCTCTATGCCATATGGAGGCTTTTTTTTCCAGATTTGCCATTCTCCTTGATGAATGTGTTATTTTCATCCTTTAAGATTTGTGAAGTGTGCTTGTTCATTTCTCTATGCCACGTGGATGCTTTTTTCAGGTTTTTCCTTCTCCTTGATGAATAAATTATCTCATCCTTTAAGATTTGTGAAGTGTGTTTGTTCATTTCTCTATGTCACATGGAGGCTTTTTTTCAAGTTTGTCCTTCTCCTTGATGAATGAGTTATTTTCTCCTTTAAGATTTGTGAAGTGTGCTCGAATGCTCCGTGCTTGTGGATTGACTGAAGACTCTCGTTGATGACTAGTGTTCGTGGATTGATTGAAGGTTCTCGTGGATGACCAAGAGGCATAGAAAATCAATTATATTGTATTGTATAAAAAATGTAATGGATAAAAAATATTCAATATGATATAATGTATGCAATATATCCACAAATAAAAAAATAAAAAAATTTCGCTTCCATATTCTCAATGCTTTACCCCAATTCACCTATCCATTAAAAAGAATTTTTATTCCCTTTTTGGGTGTAAAATCACTCTCATATTCCCACTAATCTCAACACTTTTTTTTTGAGTAATCTTATTTTTTATGACAATTATATGCAGTATACAAATATCTTTAGCTCTAGCTAATATCAAGTACATTATCATAAATTGTAGCACAGGCCTTTTTCAAACAGCATCTTCAACAAGACTTCAAAAGTTCATAATGATAGCAACAACTTCATTGCAAGTACAACTAATGCGAGCTTTCATGCTAGAGAGAAGAAGAATTGAAGGCATTCACATCCGAAGGCGAGTAGAGTAACAACTCTTAAATATGAAAATATGGTGGAATCATGGCCCTGGACAACCTTTATGATTTACTAGGACAGAGCAAACGGTAAATTACCGTTTTACCGATCAAAAAAATCTTTTACCGTTAATTTTCTCGTTTTACCACTAAATTGAATTTTTGGTTTTTTAAATATAAACTTAAATTAAAAATATATCAAATTGAAAATAGTCAAATGCAAAAGGTTGAGACTACAATGTAAAATATTTTAGTACCCAATATTATTGAAATATATCTCTATTTTATTAAATCTATTAATATTTCAACTAATATTTATTTATTATTTTTGTATAATTATATTAATATATCAATAATTCGGTAAAATGATAAAACGATAAATTACCGATCTAAAAAAAAATTACCGTTTACTTTTCCCGTTTTACCGTCGGTAAATTTACCGTTTTATCGTTTTGTCGGTAAAAGGGGGCGCTAAAAAAATTGGGAAAACAGTATTTACCATTTTTTTGTTCTCCCCTACTCCCCACCATTAAGAAGAACCACCTCTAGATTCAGATCCATGTGAACAACGCATCTCTCACTCCGAAAAGAATTGGACATTGAAGTCAAAATTTTAATTACTAGGTAAAATATGACATAAATACAACAACCTTATTAATTAATGGGGGGCATACAATTAAAACTAATAGGGGCAGTCATCTCAACCTCAGCGTATATATGCAATCACTTACAAGTAACTAAGTGTAGTTAAAAATATTTAATGGAGGCGCTTGATCACTTTTAACATTGTGCTCGATACAACATTTTCTTTTCTTTCACAGTTTAAACTCTCGTGTGTACGAGTATCATTAGACGCCCACCAAAAAGTACATTAACAAAGATTGATGCTGTTCTTCAAAAAATCGATAAATGAAAAGCCTCTACCAGATGATTTTTGTCGCAGCCCTCATTCCCTCATCACAACTTCATATCTGCTGCAAGTCTAGTATATGGATTGTTGGATGTTGTTAATGTGAAATCTTAAATACTTGATTGTCATTATTCGTAGAATGCCGCAATTACGTTCCATCTAGTTTGTGACCAACGCTCATTTCAGACCGCAAATAATATGACATGGTCATGAGCGAAAGGAAATTACTTTGCATTATCTGTGGTGTCTACAAATTTGCGAAGGCGGTAGCCAAGCTAACATGACGACACATTTGCGATGCTCTCCAACAACCAAAATAGGGGACGCAATAGGCAATAGGGTGTTTGTGCTCTTCCAAATTTGTGTTGAAACTCATTCATTCCATCTTTTTTTCCCGAATCTCCCGTTTGACACGTCTACCAATACATGTGCAGTGCGCTGCATATCCATGTCAGCCTCCCCCTGTCAGAGGTTGTGGTTATGTTGTATTCTCTTAGTGCAACTAGAAACTATTTCCAGTGCATCCCAGATGCATGGCTTTTGCAGTTTTGTGTCTAGAGACCTTTCTCATATCACTGTCATTTAGTGCATGGTGTAACAACATTATAGATCTAAACACATCGAAATTAGACATAATCCTCTAGGGACTGGGTGAAAAAAGGACTAGTCGCACTGAGAATCAAATAGTTGATGTATTCACCAAAGCTCAAAATAGAGAACCATTTGAGAAACTGCATTTTGAACTTGGTATGATCTTTATGTCCTAATGCTTGACGCACTTTTAACTCTGATTACCTCATATAGAAATCACTTATAATATATGATGTTCTGTATTTCTTCGGATAAGTTTAGTTTTGTGTTCTCTTGTTTATTCTTATCATCACTAATAACTTTAGTGTAACACTCTCATCAGATTTCCTGACAAGTAAAGAATTTTCTTTCTTAGACATAGGGTACCTTTCGTTTTGCACCCACTAATTTTAACCCCTTGGAGGTACCAAAGACCAGCCCTGGCCCTACTGCCCATTTAGCCCTTTGTTATTCCACATACAACTATTTCAATTCTGCATCAGGTACAAAGATCACTAATACTCCCTCTGTCATCTTTTGTTCTTCCTGTTTCCATTTTTGATGTCCCCTTCAATTCTGCAGCGAGAACGGAGTGAGTGACACTTGCGTCCACCCAATTCTCTTGTTCCGGGCTGATCTTCAAGAAACGTTCGCTGCTGATTTTTGTTTGTGGTCTTTATTTATTCTCGTTCATCAACTACATTTTGTTATTTTAATTGCAATGGTTTTAGTAGCTAAATTCTTGTTCAGTTTGGGAGAGTTGTGATTACGACATTATATTATGAGACATGTGCTTAATTTATTTACATGTTGAATTATTCATGTTCTTGCGCTTCATTGCATACTTTAATTATTTATTGTGCGTAGGCTAGTGATGAAATTCAATTGATATTATAGTCTGATGCATAGTAATTGCATGATAGTGACTAAGTCAAGCGATTGAATAATTATAGTGTTTGGACTGCGTGATTGTTATATTTATTTGAGACTCTAGCGGGTAATAGTAGATTGAACTAAAACTTAGGTAATTCTTTAGCGAGATTATCTGATTAGAACATGTATCGTATTACTCTAGAGGGTGTACGTAGGTTGTATCTTTAGCGGGAACAACTGTTTTAATTCAATATTGTATGACATATTGTGGTCGATGATTACTAGTCGGATGAATAATTTCCTGTACTGATTTTTCTCTGAACTGTTAATTCTTAATATTTGTTTTCGAACTCAAAACAAAATCCCCCTTAGGACTTAACTTTAGCTGTATTTTTTTTACGAATTCAAAACTGTTTGCTCTCCTCTGAGTTCAGCTCTACTTATCGCTTACTGAGTGCTTAGCAGGTCCTATAAATTCAAATTTGATGCATACAGCGACGCGCAATCAGTCCCCTATCCAGGCCTCAGCCGAGAGATAATGCTTTGGAATGGTCACTATCCAGCCAGAAAAGAAATCAACTGCTTTAAAACTCTAGATGTTGAAAACCTTGGACGAATGGGCTATATGATGACTCCTGAGGGTGGGTGGGTATTCAAGGATCCACCTACTCCTCCTGAAGATACCCCAGTAATAAACTTGATCCAAGCGAATCCATTACGACCTATTTCTGCTCCAGATCCAGATGCCTCGACCTCCACCTCTCTTACTCAAATTCTCTTGACCCTCACACCACTGGTGGAGAAACTCGGACCTCTGACCACTGCCCTTACTGATTTGGGGACATCTTTTAAACCAAGTGACACTGATTTATCGGAACAGAGCTTGTCATGACTCATCCCCCTTGCACTCTCTAGCACACTATCCAGTTTCTTGAACATATCTTTCTATCTCTTTGCGAACTGTTTTGCTTTTTTTGGGTTTGAACTGGTATTTTGTGTGCACTGAACTTGTTTTGTGTTGATTCATTTAAACCGGATTTCAGATTCTACTACCTGTTTAGATCTAACCCAAGATTAATGTTATACTACTTGTTTTTTCTTTGATGA
This sequence comes from Echeveria elegans, assembly GCA_035048345.1. Classification (NCBI taxonomy): domain Eukaryota; kingdom Viridiplantae; phylum Streptophyta; class Magnoliopsida; order Saxifragales; family Crassulaceae; genus Echeveria; species Echeveria elegans. Next base: position 14,709 of record JAWWMW010105245.1, read on the forward strand.
TGTCAAAAGGGAAAAATCTGCAGATAAAACTTAAGAACTTGGGTGTGCATCACTACCAAGAAGGTGACAAGTAAACAAATGTTAACATATGGAAGTAGTAATAGACTGAGGGGGATATTGAGTAGACAACATACTAAGCGGGAACATAATTATTATGTAAGGGAACTATATATTGAGTAGCAGTAGTAGTACATTGAAATGAAACTTGCTAATTTAAGAAAACATCCTGTTATACATATATGTGCACTAACAATTATTACTGGAAAGTTTGTCATCATCAAAGGAAGAAATTGTTAGAGTCTTGATGACGCCAAACATATGACTGGTATTCGAAGCTGACTAGTGTAGGATATATGACTGGTGCTAAAAGCTCAGTTCTAGTTATGCAGGAGACTGAGACCTGAAGTCAAAGCATATATGCGTTTGACTTTCAGTCTTCGAGATTTTTGATATTATTTATATTTAATTATTAATTTTAGATAGCAAAAAATTTGGCAACTAACATTTTAGAATATTGATTAATTTTAGGAAACGACTAGGTCTAAGATTTTCTAGGAAACCATCAGATCTCCATATAATGAGTCGGGCATCAAAAAAATAGTTTCATGTTTTTGCATAACAATTCCATACCTACAAGAGCAATTTTGAACAACATACATTCGGAGCATCCGAATCATGACAAAGAGAGGATATGAGGTTAATGCCCTAGCACCACGAACTCAACTAGACTGTACCCGACGACGTAGAATTAGATCTCCGTTAGATTCTTCTGCGTTCGCATTCTGGTTTGGTGAAATAACATGTGTTCTCAAATCAAGTAAAGCATTAGAAACTCCACTATTTCGTCTACTATTTATTCTCTTCAATAAAATGTTATTTGAAATCCTTCTAATTCGGGTTAGGAGATAGTGGTTTTCTTTCCACTATAAATCGACCGATCCCCTTTATTTTACTGTTATATAGTGATATGCTATCTAATTTAACTAGTTATTTTTAACTAGTCTGCATAAGCTAACACGATCGAACATATATTTTTATTTTTTACATTTTCTTCCGGATATGATCATTTTCTAACTTCGTTTAACGCGAAGACAACTATGGCGACATGCAATAAACCGTTTTTATAGTGTAATGAACTTTTATGTGTTCATTATAAATATCACTTCACCAAAGTTTTTTATTTATTTTTAATCTTCTTCGTGGTTAACCTGTATTAAAATAATAACAAAAGTTTTACAGAGACCAATAACATTTCAAGCAACTATATCTCAAGTAGTGTTATTTTTTGTTTACTTAAGATCATTCCAATTTACCAAATTGATTCAAACGATTTAGATCGAATCACGCGGGTAAGATAACACAACGATTCTCTGATCCAATAACTTTTTAGTTATAATTATATTTCAAAAATAACAATTTTTTTTATAAACATCATATTACGAATATATTTCATTACATCATGATTTTCATCTTGGGAATAAAACTTCTGATGTTACTGTGCATAATTAATATATTCATGTTCACGTGTATAATTCAAGAAACTAATATTCAAAAGAGTGCGAGTCATATTTATATTGCTCAAAATATGAAATTAAAAGCTATTTTTGGGAATAATCGTGATCAGGATATTTTATCAGTCTGTGTTGAAGAAATGAATCCATAATGAATTTGAAAAATTGAAGTTAATCTTCGTGTTTTTTGAATATCAAAAAAATGAAATGATATATTAAGAATACAGCTTATACACATTATATATATATATTCAGAAATAATTTCTAACAATTCATTACAAATCAAGAGCAACCAGTCAAACTCAAATGATGTCCTTGGTCAACAAATCACGTCTGTTAATCATGTTCCTCATATTTTGCATCGCTACATTTAACGTTGAAGCTCTCCCTGTCCAAACCGACAAATCAGTTATTGCACCTCGTACGCCACGACGACCACCACGCCAAGTTTCGCGTCCTACATGCCATCGAACTTTTGAAGCCAGTACATTGTATTTACATATGAGGGTACATATGCCTCCACCACCACCGCCGCCACGCCAATTTTCGTGTTCCGAGTGCCATAAAACATTCGGTTCGTCCCAAGGTTTAGGTGGACATCATAGAGCACGTCATACGCTATTAGCTCCGCCACGCCAAGTTTCGTGTCCTATATGCCATCGAACTTTCCCAGTCGGTGCATTGCATTTACATATAAGGGTACATATGCCTCCACCACCACCAGCACCGCCACGCCAGTTTTCGTGTTCCGAGTGCCATAAAACTTTCGATTCTTTCCAAGCTTTAGGTGGACATAAGACAAAACATTCTAGAGGCTCTTATCGTAGCGCGTATCCACCACCGGCTTTCCAAAGGAAAGGATCATCACCACCTTTTACAAAGGAGACTGACGAGGATGTTCTGGAAGCTGCAAAAACATTGATGGACATGTCAACGGAGAGATTCAGAAAACGAACCAAATACACATGAGCTAGAGGAGAGGTGTCGTTAAATTTCACGCGTTGAGCCAACAAAAAAAAACCTTCCGATGAGGCGAAAGCCACACATCACAACGAAGAGGGGGGACATAAAATATTTCAAACGAACCCATTTTTTGGATTTTTTTTTGCAATTTTTGTGTTTGAAATTAAGAGATAACAATTCAAATATTTAACGGAAAATCTAACGGACCCGTGAAGTGCGGTTAAATTTAACAAGAATCACTATGTAGGTGTTTTATATAAGAGTGAAGATTATGTGAAAATGATAATTATAATAAAAAGTATAAAGTTAAGGTCAACCAATGGATGAGATTTTTTTTTATTATAGTTTTTCATAAAAGGAAGGCAATGTATACATCAAAGTATACAATACGGAACTATTGTCCGGAATACAGGATCTATGAGATACTTATACTAATGGAAAAACGATCATCGATCCGGAATCGATTTCCATGAATAATATAAAAATAATAAATAAAAATAAATAAAAATAAACAACTGACCAATCTAACAACTAAGTGCTAGATGCCCAACATAAAAACTTCTCACTCGCCAGGGATTAAACCGTAGATGAGGAGAAAAATGAAAAGTATCTCACTCAACACGGGTTGCACCGCAGTAGAGGAGAAAAATTGTAAATGGGTTCCACGTTAATGAGTAACTCGAAACAGCAACCAATTATTCCAAAATTCTACACAGAGTGGTCCCGCCATTTGTCTGAACATTTTGAGAGAGCCGCCGGTGTTTTAACCCAATATCCGTTGCAGCCAAACACCCAACATAATCCAACTGACGCCACCCAAGTCGTATTCGCAACTCAACTAAATCCATCTGCTACCCCATCAGATTTTAAAACCCATAATGTCAAACCCAAGCATCACACTGAAACTCTCCTAAAACCACGACCGCCTCTTAATGTCAAATTGAATTCGAACGTTTGTACATTCACGTCGTGAATGGAGACTCAAAAAAGTATATATCAAACTCGTGGGCATTGCAAATCTGATTGAGAATGGCACCGAAATGAACGATGTCGAAAGAAATTGCAGATATGGTTGTGAATGGCAGATCCGATTGGAAGGATGATTCAGGGGTAGTGGCACGATGAATAACCGAGACTTAGACGGCCGGCGACGGAGGAAGCGATTAAAAATCGGCAAATCGCTGCTCCCAAAAACACCAATGGATGAGATTTAAAGAACTAAACATAAATAAATAAAAATTAATTGAATTATCACCATACATCTAAGGGTATAGTTGACACATAATTACGATAAGTATTTATTTCTCTTTATATCAAGTTTTGAATATTAATCGCTCCATCTAAACCCATATCTTCTATTCTCTCTCATGCATTCGAATATATCCAGGTGAAACAATATCATTGTCTTCGTTACTTCATTCATTCTCTAAAAAGTCAATGATGTTATTCCCTTCGCCATAGTTGAAATTTTGATATAACAAAAAGACAAGACATGATAAACAAATGTTAATGTATGAACGTTGTAATGAACTGAGGGGGAACATTGAGAAGCGACGCACTAAGGGAAACTATATTGTGTAAGGGAACTCAATTGAGTAGGTTTCTGCCCTAGCACCAGAAACTCAACTAGACTCTAGCCAACAACGTAGATTCTTGTAAGTGCTCTCAATCCGCTTTGGTGAAATAACCTGAGTTTTCGAATCAAGTAAAGCAGTAGAAACTCCGTTAGTTCGTCTACTGTTTTATTCATCAATAAAAATTATTTGAAATCTTTCTAGCTCTGGTGAGGAGGTAGTGGTTTTCTTTCCACTATAAATCGCCGGTCACTTTACTTTATTGTTATTTAGTAAGATGGTGCCCAATTTAATTAATTGTTTATTTGACTAATCTGCATAAACGAACTCGATCCAACATATGTTTTTTTTTTACTTTTCCTTAAGATGTAATCATTTCTAACTTCGTTTAACGCAATTACAACTACATGCAATAAACCATTTTTCTACAGGTGATTTTGATCGAATCAAGATCTTCTAAAACCCTCTCCAAAAAAAACCCTAACAGCCATCATTTTCCCTCTCCGAGGTGGAGGAAGAGCCTCTCCTCCACAGAGGATGGGTCATCTTCCTCTACCCTTAGGAGTTATGTAGCTAGTTTTCGCACCTTTCCACATGTATTTCTCGATCGCTAAGTTTTGTATGTGAGGTTTGTATTTCTCTCTAATTTTCATTCTTATTAGAGGTTTGTATTTCTCTTTAAGTTTTATTCTTATGAGAGATTTGTATTTCTTTCTAAGTTTTATTCTTATGAGAGGTTTTCAATTTTATTGTTTATTTTGTGTCTTTTTTGTGAACGGTGGTCATCCCCTTATTTTCTTTCATGGCTGGTCAAGCCTCTTTTCCTGCCGTTTCGTCCGCCGTAGTTGTCAACCCCACCGGAGGTGCTTGAAGAAGTGGTTTCGGGATCCTTGTGTTGTGCCCCTCGGCCAGTCAATCCCACTAACGAAGTCTATGGGTTACCAGAATGTCCCTGATGCAAAGAATGGAGGAGTCTCACGCAAAGATTTGCGTCGATGGCAAGGTGTGAAGGGGTGTTTGGGCAGAAGTTCAAAGTGTGATGGAGTGAAATATGCGTGGTTGTGCAGGTGTGCTCCGGTTGTCAGATTTGTGTATAGTGGGTTGTGTATGACGCCGGTTACGTCGTCGGGCTCGGCTTGGAGCGGCTGGCACGAGGTACGAAAGTGGGGCGCGTCTGGTTTTCGAGGAGTTGCGGTGCCTTTATTGCGTCTTGGAAGTTGAAGGGTTGGCGACCTCGGGCATTTATTACTTTGGACGTGACCCGAGGCGTATGTATGAGTTTTTTTTAGAAGAAATACACGCTCTGCTTGTATTTTTCTTGTTTGTGTGTTTGTGGCCGAATGTGACTCGTGCTTCATTAAGTTTTTAGGTACTAGATGATTTGACATCTTGTACAATTTTTTATACCTGTGTAACCCATTATCGAAAGAAAAAAAAGATCTTTGCGATAGTTTTTGATAGTATAATGAACTATTATTTATTCATTATATATATTACTTCACTGAAGATGATCTTCTTCGTGGTTAACCTGTATAAAAATAACAAAAGTTTTACAGAGAACAATAACATTTCAAGCAACTATTTACCAAGTTAGTGTCATTTTTTGTTTACTTAATTTTTTAATTAGGCTGCGCTATCATTCAATTTAACCAAGTTGATTCATATGATTTAGATCGAACCACGCGGGTAAGATAACACAATGATCCTCTGATCCAATAATTTTTCAGTTATAATTATCTTTCAAAAAATAACAACTGTTTTATATACATCATATTAAAAAAATATTTAATTACATTATGATTTTCATCTTGGGAATGAAACTTTGTGCATAATTAATCATTATATATTCAAGGTTACGTGTATAATTCAAGAATCTAATATTCAAAAGAGTGCGAGTCATATTGATATTGCTCGAAATACGAAA
>JAWWMW010105246.1:0-10640 GCA_035048345.1 Echeveria elegans
TGGATTCAAGTATTGCAGGTTAATTGTGCGAGGAGATTCTATGAAAATCTAGTTCCGAGTTACACAGTAACTGATGTTGGCTGCATCTTCATCAAATCAAAAGACAATATTTTTCACTTTGCTTGAACATAGACAATATTTTTACCTTTTTCATTTTGATTTTGTACTCTTTAATCTTCAGTTAGCGACATCACTTATCGTTCATACCGCAACTACTGTATATAGTTTTATTTTATTTATCACTATAACTTGCTATTGCAGTTTACATCGTCCCCTGAGACGACCAGACTACATCACCCGCCTGTAAATAATGTGGAGAATGGTCATCACAACAATGAGTCCTCTGCTGGCCATTTGTTTCTTAGTGGTATTAAACAGAGGCTGCTTTCCTTCATATTTCAGGAAATATGGAATGAGGAACCCGATGAAGTAGCGGTTGATATTACTCTCATCTCTCACTCTTCTTTGTATACCTCTGCTTGTTTGAAAGTTGATGAGAACAAGAATAACAAACTAATTAAATAATAAATATGTATTTGGAGAGTGCAACATGCAGGGTTATGTCGACTTGATTAAGATCAAATTTTGAACCAATAAGTTCAGTACCCAATTTAAAAAGTAAAACAGCAGTTTTTGTATATCCCTTCTGAAGTGATTCATCGCCTGATTAATAGTACAGGGTAGTGTACGATATGTACACTCAAAAGTTTCAAATTTTAACTGGCAGGTGACGAGAGAAGCTGTGGGCATTTGAACATCAAACTGATTTAGATAAGGTCTGGATTGTCGTCGTGATGTGTACATCTAATTGGATCCACTATCGACCTAGATGCTTAAGGGTACTTCGTACTTGCCACATTTGATAGGATCATTCTGTGGGATAAATGTTGAAAGATAGTAACGTAAGACTACAATTAACTTACTCTCACGTCTAAGGCATCTCTAGCCGAATAGGGAAACAGAAATCTTGGATTACATTTCAGTATCTTGGAATTACTTGCGTCTTGTTTAAGTCCACTGTCTGAAATTTGATGTGACTTGCTGCAGTCTGCTTCGTTGTGAATCTTAGATGTGTTTCCAGTATTCTATTTAGAGAAACAAAATGTTGACTGTTCACCATTTATATTTGAACAGAGGGTTCAGTGCTTGAAAACAAAGTTCTACTTCCACTTCCAGGAATACGTTGACTTAGTCATTTGGAAGGTAGGATGCTATCTGGTGCCTGGTGGTGAAAGATTTTTATTAAGCCTTTTTAGCATACCAGCTATTTAACAGCTTTCAACAGGTACAATTCTTGGATCGTCAGCATCTGTTAATCAAGTTTGGCAGTGTTGAATTGAAGGAGGGGTTAGACTTTTTCTGTCTTCTGTGTTTTCTTTTTCATTACATTACGTCCTCGAGAAATTTCTATAACAATAATATTAATAATGTTCAACAATCTCTAGTACAATGTTTTGCTTTCCGCTTTTCTTATTAGCTGGCTATGGTGCATGTGGTAATTTCATGCTCTGAAATTTCAGGTGTCACGAAACTCGGATAATCACCCTGAGTTCTTTGCAATTTATAATATGGAGACGACGGCAATTGTGGCCTTTTATCAGGTGCAGATTGTCAGTTTTTGTTTTTCGTTCTGAATACACAAATCCTGTCACCAGTAAAGGCTCGTTGGATGATTTGCTTTGGCTTGACGTATCATTGTGAATTGTGATAAAATGTAGAATTCTTCAAAGGAGCTTTATCTCTTGTTCGAGAAGTACTGTGATTATTTTCATGCAACATCCAGGAATGGCTTGCATAAGAATTTTATCTCCTCTCACTCAAACAATATTCATGCTCTCGAGGAATTAAGGTGCTTCAAAAGTAAAGCCACAAGTTCATCTCAGGTAAAAATGGAAATGCAGAGGCCTTTGTTACATTTTTCTGCCACACATAGGAGTGGCTCATAGAGCTCCTAGTGTTGTCTGTTTATCACTCGTAATGAGTCTACTTTATGCAGTGGGTGAAGAAGATGCTGGCCTCTTTGCCATTCAGCTGTCAATCTCAAAGCCCTTCTAAGTACTTCGACCAATCTCTATTTCGGTTTGATGAAAAGGTTTGTTACGATGATAGTGACTTCAGTTTACATAATGTTAATTTAATTCGCATAATGTCAGAGCCTCATTGTAGCTCATTTTGCCCTTACTTAACCATGTCATCTTGACATAATGTGATTTTTTTCCCTTGTTTTTTCTCCACGTAATGCTGGAACAAACTCCAGCTGGCTTAATTTGCACAACGGGTGAGGAACTGACTTTACCTGTGTTATGATATTTCAGATCATTTCTGCTACAGACCGTCACAGACAGTACACAGATCATCCGATCAAATTCATTCTAGGACGGGCACCTTATTCTTTTAAATTTAAAATTAAACCTGGTAAGGATCTTTGTTATGTCAGGTTTTACAAATTTGACTGTCATGCGACATGTGTGCTGGAATTTCTTGTTGAGAAGGAGATTTTGCATCACTTTAATCATTTTAATTATTATTAGATACAATCATTCAAAGTCTAGCTGAGAGCTGATTATTCACAATCCACACAGAAATGTTTAGTGAGTCATGTATTCTAACTTTCAATTCAATCAACAGGCTCTGAACCCAGAAATGTGGATGCAGGAATAAAGAAAGTGTCGTCGTTCCTTTTCCATTCTTTTTTGCCACTAGCGCTTTCTGTTCAGCAAACCTTGTTTTTGCGACCATCATTCAATATTCACTTCAGAAGGTGAGCATGGTTTTACTCCCTTTGATCTCCCTTACAAAAGCCATCTGCAATGACTGCCCATTTGTAATAATGTAACATACGGATGCTTGTCATATCCCTGTAGTTGTGCCGTATTGCATTGTGGAAGGTTTACAGAAGCTGACAAAAGTCAGTATAAACCATCTCAGCAAAGACTTGATCTTAAATTCTGCTTCTGATTTATTGGCGGGCAGCTACGCAGTTATTCCTTTCATCTTCTTCTAGTAGCGACACACTAAGGTGGAAATTGCATACCTCAAAATTCAAATAGCAAAAGTAATATCCCGAAGGGGAGAAAATTCTGACAGATGACTAGTCGGCTAATGTAACAGTAGTCGAATTGACTCTGTTCAGGCAGAGATGGAAACCAGAGAAATTAACCATTCTATCAATTGCAAATCACGATAAAGAAAATACATATTTTACCGACATATCCTAATTTGAAGGCTTATCTTTACTCTCGTCCCCGATGGCATCTGTGACAAGTTCAATAGGTCTCTGATCCATGATCTCATCTATAATTCCAAACTCTTTTGCTTCAGTTGGCGTCATAAAATAATCCCTATCCATATTCTTCTGAATAACTTCAATTGGTTGTCCAGTATGCTTCGCGTATAACCCATTAAGAGATTCCCAAATTCGGACAATCTCCTTGGTGTGAATGGTTAGATCCTTAGCCTGACCACTGTACCCACCGGATGGCTGATGAATCATGATCGTCGCATTTGGGAGTGCCCGCCTTTGACCCTTTGCTCCGGCTGCCAGAAGTAGAGAGCCCATTGACGCAGCTTGTCCCAAACAGATAGTGTTTATAGGTGACCTTATGTACTGCATTGTATCATAGATCGCTAAACCTGCATTCCAAAACCGTATTTCACATCAATTTTCATACATCGACAGATTGATCCACAGCAAGATATAAAAAGAGGATGAAAAACAGACATTTTCGTAAAACTATAGACACTTTAGGATAATGAGTACATCTCAAATTGTGAAGCCAAGTTTCCATTTTTCATAACTACCCGAACACATTCTCTTCATAAATTCAAAGACCAAAATACAAACAGACAATGAGAAAAGCTTAGAGTAAGACTCGGTATCATATTCACATCTCAACATTTGAAGCTAGGCGTCCAACTTCATACAAGCTCTGAATCTATCTTGCCGGCATTTCACAATCATATATATATAAACTCAACAAGATGAAAGAAAAAACATATCAGCCCTTAAGTCACCGCTCATCTTTACATAAATCCAGATTATAGTCTCAGCAGAACCTCAAGTTCAGTAACATTAAATTAAAACATTTAAAACAAGAAATGCCTGAAAAGTAATCAATTCAAAGTCATCAACACATTCACATCTCAGAGTTCCACATCAAGACTCCAACTTTAGCCTAAACTGAATTTAGCAATCAATTGAGGACAAAAAAAAACTGATAGAAAATCAAAACTGAAAGGAGTGAATTCGAGTACCTGCAGTGACAGCTCCGCCAGGGGAGTTAAGATACATATGTATCGGCTTCGATGGATTCTCCGATTCAAGAAACAGCAACTGAGCAATAACAACATGCGCAGTATCATCAGAGATCGTTCCATTAATACACACAATCCGTTCCTTCAAAAGTCTAGAGAAAATGTCGTAAGCTCTCTCGCCTCTCGACGAGGTTTCAATCACCATCGGAATCAAACTGTACGATCTCGCGGCGTGGGATGATACGATGAATCGCCTGTTGGAGTTGGATAAGAGGCTCCGCATCAGCATCGCCATTTTCGTAGGTTGTCGAAAATGCGATAGTATGAGGTAGTAAACCCTAGATGGATCCTGACACCCTGTTCGATGCGGAAGACACCAGCTTCTGGGATGCACGTGACTTCAAAAATACTCAATAAATGGAGATTTTAATTTTCGTAAAAAAATATTGCACAAGAATTAATAGAAATGGACATATTTTTCTTATTCCGGGGCCAATTTGAATCGAGCCATCTTGATATAATGACAAAAATGTAATCGTTGGATCACAATCTCTTTAGTAATTGAAATCAATCATATAATTATGAAATCAGACATTTAAAAACTATTATAGATGCAAATATAATATTAAATTTTATGAATTCAGTACATGATATTTTTAAATGATTGATGTACATACAATTCGAATGCACATCCTCCAACCACGAACACAGTAATCAACAAAGGAAAGTAACGCACATCCTCGTACTGAAGGAGAATAATACTACTACTTGTGAATGTAGATTGTAGGATTCGGGCTTCAAGTACAAAGTATCAACTGTTCAAGCACAATACATAATTTATTTATTTAATACTCCGTATTTAATAAAGAAAAAAAAAATAAGGAGGAGCGACTGAAAAAATGTAATGGAAATGAGGACATCCACGACACAATTCCGACCCTAAACCAGCCGCAGCAACAGCGACTTGACTTGTGAGTCAACAACAACACTCTTTTCAAAAAAAACAAAATTGCCAATTAACACAAGCCCACGTAGATCCACTTCTACATGTGGCTGCCGCCCTACCATATCATCATCTTTATTTTTCTCCCCATTCAAAAAATTATCGATGCTCCAATCACTGCTCTTCCACAGAATCCCCTTCTCTCAGGTACCCGATAACGACGTTCTCATCTAACAATTTTCTTCCTTTATATTCATTCATTCAGTTTTTGATTTTCCCTGACCTCAGATACTTTTATTGGTTCTTATTAAGAACCCATTTTATGCAAAATTATCTGAGTCTGATCTCCTCGTCCTCGGTGTGTATTTAATGTGAATCGTGTATTGTTCAGGTTCTGTGTCCAACTCCCCAGTTCATTTCCCAGGGTTTGGAGCTGTAAAGATTAGATTTTTAGCATTTTTGTTGCCTTAGAGGAATTGGGGCGTTTGGATTTGGAGCTGTACAGATTTGATTTCGAGGTGTTTGTGAAGTGGGGATTTGGAGGATTGGTATGGAAGTTGCTGGTGGAGTGTATATGAATTCAACTGTGTCAGCTGGGATTGGTTTTAGCAGAAGTGTTAATGTGAATGTGCCGTGGTTTGGGTTGAATTGTTTGTCGAGGGAGAATCTTGGTTTGGGTGTATCTTGTTCGCCTTCAGTGCTAAAGTTTCAGCAGCATGTGTGTTGTGGTGCGAGCGGGGGAGCTGATGGTGGAGTCAAGGTGAAGAATCCGAGGAGAAGAAGTGGTCGGTTTGATAAGCGGATGGCTGTCAAAACTGTTAGTCCTGTTACTGGTCTTGATGAGAGTTCCTCTGTTACAACTTCGGCTTCACAGGAGTTGGATGAGGTGGCTGCTTCCAGGGATCAGAAGAAGTTAGCATCTGAGCCTGTTAAGAAAGCGGTGAGAAAGAGTCCGTTGGATATCGGCTCGTTGCATCAAAATGGTGATCCTCTAGGAAGGAAAGATCTTGGGAAGAACGTGGTGAGATGGGTGGGGCAAGGGATGAGGGCCATGGCCTCAGATTTGGCCATGAGTGAGATTCAAGGAGAGTTTTCCGAACTGCAACAAAAATTGGAACCTGGTTTACCTTTTGTCATTCAGGCGCAACCTTACCTCATTGCCATTCCCATGCCACCTGGTCATGAAGTAGTCTGCTTAAGAACCTGCACCCATTACCCTACCCTGTTTGATCACTTTCAACGTGAGCTGAAAGAAGTTCTCGTGGATCTCCAAAACAAGTCATTGATTGAAAATTGGAGTGAGACCCAGTCGTGGAAGCTCCTCAAGGTTCTTGCAAATTCAGGTTAACTTGCATGTATTTTTTCCTTTAATAATTTTTGGTATTGATTTTCCGGCGTTTTGCTAAAAAATTTGGGTCCCTTTTGCAGCTCAGCATAAAGCCATTGCACGGAAAGTTCCCCCGAAGGCTGCCTCTGGTGTTTTAGGGATGGATCTTGGCCGAGCTAAGACTATACAAAGCAGGATTGATGATTTCACACAGCGTATGTCTGAGTTATTGCGCATTGAAAGGGATTCTGAGCTGGAATACACCCAGGAAGAACTTAATGCTGTCCCAACCCCAGATGACAATTTAGACTCATCAAAACCAACTGAGTTTATAGTAAGCCATGGCCAGGCTCAACAAGAACTATGCGACACCATATGCAATCTTAACGCAGTCAGCTCTTCGACAGGTTAATATTTCTCTTCAGATGGCTGTATATTTTTATCTCTGTTTCTCTAGCATCAGTTCAGATTTGTTATTTTGGTTTAAAGTGAAGAATTTGGTACACAGGTTTGGGAGGAATGCATTTAGTGACTTTCAAGGTTGAAGGAAATCATCGCTTGCCGCCCACTAATCTATCTCCTGGAGACATGGTGTGCGTAAGAATTTGTGATAGTCGAGGAGCCGGAGCAACAGCTTGCATGCAGGGATTTGTCAACAATCTTGGTGAAGATGGATGCAGTATCATTGTGGCTCTGGAATCTCGCCACGGTGATCCCACCTTTTCGAAGCTTTTTGGCAAGAGTGTAAGGATTGACAGAATCCAGGGATTAGCTGATTCCCTCACATTTGAGGTTCGTGACGAAGTGCTCGGTTTACTCAAAATTCATCTTCTTCATTTTTAAACGACTCTAGGTGAAATCCAATCACAAATGTGTTTAGCTCATGTTCATTTTTGCAGCGAAATTGTGAAGCTTTGATGCTTCTCCAGAAGCATGGGCTACTGAAGAAAAACCCTTCGATTGCCGTGGTTGCCACGTTGTTCGGGGACAAGGAGGATGTCGAATGGTTGCATGAGAGTGATTTAGCAGATTGGACAGAAGTGAAAAACGAAGATTTATCAAACAATCAGATGTTTGATGAGTCACAGAAGAAAGCAATTGCATTAGGACTGAACAAGAAGCGGCCTTTAATGGTGGTCCAAGGCCCTCCGGGCACTGGAAAGACAGGCTTGCTTAAGGAGCTTATTGTACTTGCTGTTCAACAAGGCGAAAGAGTTCTGGTCACTGCACCAACAAATGCAGCAGTGGACAACATGGTTGAGAAACTCTCTAATGTTGGGTTAAACATTGTGCGGGTTGGGAATCCTGCACGAATATCTAGCATTGTTGCGTCGAAGTCATTAGCTGAAATAGTGAAGTCTAGGTTGGCGGACTACGTCACAGAATTTGAGAGGAAGAAGGCGAACCTTAGGAAGGATTTGCGAGATTGTTTAAAGGACGATTCTCTTGCTGCTGGCATACGTCAACTTCTGAAACAGCTCGGAAAGAATTTGAAGAAAAAAGAGAAGGAGATTATCAAGGAGGTGTTGTTCAACGCCCAAGTTGTTCTAGCGACCAACACTGGGGCTGCTGATCCTATGATCCGGAGGTTGGATCCGTTTGACATGGTTGTGATTGATGAGGCTGGACAAGCAATTGAGCCTTCTTGTTGGATACCCATCTTGCAAGGGAAACGCTGTATTCTTGCTGGGGATCAATGCCAGCTTGCTCCAGTTGTATTGTCGAGAAAAGCTCTGGAAGGTGGGCTTGGGATATCCCTCATGGAAAGAGCGTCGGCTTTGCATGATGGTATTCATGCCACGAAGCTTACAACTCAGTATCGAATGAACGATGCAATAGCTGGTTGGGCTTCTAAGGAAATGTACGGTGGAATGTTGACTTCTTCACCCTCTGTTGCCTCGCATCTCCTTGTGGATACTCCCTTTGTCAAGGTACGACAGGTTTCATGCATCTCATAGTAACTCATTTAATGGTATGCTATAGGTTTTTTATCTGTTAGTATCTGATTATATAGAGATTTGTTATTGCAGCCTACTTGGATCACACAGTGCCCGCTCTTGCTGCTCGACACAAGAATGCCTTACGGAAGTTTATCTGTTGGTTGTGAGGAATATTTAGACCCTGCTGGCACTGGATCCTTTTACAATGAAGGGGAAGCAGATATCGTAGTGCAACATGTCTTTTCCTTGCTTTATTCCGGTAATCATCCAAGCATCATTTCTTGGCGACCGATTAACACTTCATAAAAATAATCTGCATACATTCCGAGTTTGAAGCATACAACTTCTTGCATCGGGATCTTTATTGGATTTTTGTTTCAGGAGTGCGACCTAGTACCATTGTGGTGCAATCCCCGTACGTCGCCCAAGTTCAACTTTTGAGGAACAGACTTGACGAGTACCCAGAGGCTGATGGTGTGGAGGTTGCAACCATTGACAGCTTTCAAGGCCGAGAAGCAGATGCAGTGATTATCTCTATGGTACATCACAGCTCTGAAATGAAATACATTTGAAATTCATTATGTTTAAAACTTCAGTCATATCAATGTGCAACATATGAGGTTTTCCGAGATTGATGCAAAATGTTGTTTCACTACATCAGGTTCGATCAAACACCTTAGGAGCTGTTGGATTTCTAGGCGACAGCAAACGGATGAATGTGGCCATAACAAGAGCACGCAAGCACGTTGCAGTAATATGCGACAGTTCAACCATATGCCACAACACTTTCCTAGCCAGGCTTTTACGCCACATTCGCCATTTTGGCAGAGTGAAGCACGCTGATCCTGGTAGTGGTAGCTTTGGTGGATCAGGCCTCGGCATGAACCCTATGCTCCCTTCCATCAATTAGCACACCATTATTCTCCATTCATTTCAACCAAATCTCCCTTACTGTATATCTCCATTGCATATTGGCCATTGCTTGTACCCCATTTTATTCTAGGTAATTTTCCATCCCTCATACGTATTGATTCTGGACAGCATACATTTGGCTTTCGATTTATATTGTATATATACTGTATTTTTGTTTCAAAAGTTTATACATTTTTTCAAGTATATTTATAGAAAATGATAAATACGTATTTTGTTATATTGAAATTCAGAGCACGGTGCCTTGTCAAGAACATTGAGATCCTTGTTCCACAGCGATATCATGGCGCATCGTCTCAAAATGAGACACTGTCGTAAACAATTTGACCCCAGTACAATCCTGGTGGCTGGTGGTGCAGCTCGTAGTGTCGGAGGGCATTGATGATATGATTTGATTTTGATAAATTGGGCTCGAGTGTCCGGTTTGGCTGCGTGCCATGAGCTACTAGAATCGGCAATTAACGACACATAAGCTCTACGAGCTGCATTGCCATGACGATGATTGATCTTTCCGGCTTTGGGTTGGAAACTTCTAAAAGGTTGATGATGGTTGGGACATTGTCTTGCTTGTGGATGCACACCATGATCCGAAGCTCTGCCTCTCGCTTCCAATGCTGGAGTGAGTTTCGCTCTATCGAAAAATGTAGGTTTTTAGACCGCTGCATCCAAGGAAAACCGGTTACAAAAACTCCGATATCAATGTATCGAGTTTTGAAACAAGTGTAGATCCTAACGGAGGACCATCAGGCACTGCTAAGCCGTAGATCATCGGTCCAAAGACATAATATGTTGCCCTACAAGCTCGCAAATTAGACCAGTTGCATGAACTGATAGCATTATGAGGCAAATGTATCCGCCTTGGATGGGTTTTCAAGGTGGAGTTTGATTGGCGATCCATAGAACGACAGGGCCGAAAAGGTATGAAGCGAATAAGATCAAGGCCCCGGCCGACGCAATGGATGAAATTATATTTATAGCATTTCCATGTTAATTTTCTCCAAGGATGTCACAAAATATGGTGGAAGCTAATGCGAGGCGACCCAATTCGGTATTAATAATTTTGAGCACCATTAATAGGTTATAGGCAAGCAATGACCGCCTGACCGGTAAGGTGGTGATCGATTGGGAAATTATTGCGAAATGAAGATATACTGCTAGGGTTAAATCTACATGTATCGTTTTATAATGACGATGGCTAACACTGTCGGGATCGAAATAGTAAAAATGAAGACGGAAAAGCCTATTG